>APFE031392026.1:113048-128783 GCA_000404065.3 Pinus taeda
CTCTATATTTTGTTAGTTATATACTAATATTTATATTTTCTATTTATATATTAAATAGTTAATACTTTTAATGATTTATTAAACTACCAATTTAATTAAACTTACTTTATACATATAATTTGTATATAGGTAAGGTCCCTTATTTACTTTTAATTTATAACTGGTTTGTTTGACCCTGGTCCCTAGTCAAATTTAGACGTTGTCCTAGTTAGCCATTGGAGGCTCTGCTCATAGTATTTAACTAGCAAAGATAGATTTGGTTTTTCAACTTGTCCTGACGATGAACCACACTGGTTGGTTCGAAACGCGTCAACAATGATTTTATGAATGTGATTTACGCCGAAATTTCTTCTAATTGTAATTCTTGTTAGATTTGAGACTTTTGTGATCCATATTATAGATCAATGTCTTTTGGATTAATCACATCATTAGGATTTGCTCGACATTTTGAACAAACTAATGTGGTTCATCCTCAGGACAAGGTGAAAAAATCATACAATATTCTCATAGCAACTTGTAATAGTTAACTAAGTTAATTTGACTTAGTTAACTTAGGAACGCTGAGTTGGAAGTCTTTTGGAAGTCATGTATACGTTCTCCTTAAGTTTTAGGGGTCTAGGATGATTTTCATTATGAGTTTTAATTATATTACTCAGTTTACTGAGTTATGTTCAGTTAAATTAGTTCCAAACTATTTGTGCAACTAATAAAGAGTTAAGAGTTAGGTAGTGCACTAGTGCATCCACAAGTGTCACTCTAGTCAACTCAAGATTCTTTCA
Organism: Pinus taeda; assembly: GCA_000404065.3. NCBI lineage: Eukaryota > Viridiplantae > Streptophyta > Pinopsida > Pinales > Pinaceae > Pinus > Pinus taeda. Next base: position 113,828 of record APFE031392026.1, read on the forward strand.
TCTGAAACTCATGTATGTCAATTCTGATGAATACCTAGTTGACACTAGAGAGTATGGATAGTGTACTATCAATTGTATGATTCACTGAGTTGTATAGATCAAGCATGCAATCAGAGAAGAACCTATGTTTGGATTTTGCAGTTCTGGAAGCATGAATTCCCTTTAAATATGGGATATTCATCCTAGGAATTGTGCAAGGAAATAGGTGCTTGGAGAGCTACAAAATTCGCCAAGTGTTGGCCAAGAGCTTGCTTGTGAGCTGAGAGAGACGAGCATATTTGTGTGAAATTGTTCTAGTGAGAAAAATCTTTGTATCTTCACTCATATTTATGATATATGCAATACAAATAGTGGGGCTTTGAGAAGTGTCTTTCCCTAGATACATCTTGTGTTCTCTGCAATTTATTTATGTTCCTCTTGTTCATATTATTTCCATTGATCTACTGGATTTCTGTGGTTGAAAGTAGAAGTAGAGTCTTGTCGTTTTCTTTAGTAAATTGCATGAGCTTGTGAATGTACAGGAAATTCTACATGGTATCAGAGCTAGATCTGTAGAAATTTTCTACATGGTATCGAAGCAGGATTTGTTTCTTGGTCACGCATTTATAGAGTAGATCTGAAAGTTTCTCTTCAAAATTTTGAGAAACAAATAGAAGATATGGATTCCTTGTGAAAATATACCCAAATTTAAAAAAAAAAACAGCCAAATCAAAGGTTGGACGAAGGAGATATCGCTCATTTAAAATCAATGCTTTTTTTTAGAAAATTTTGTGACAGCGGAACAAATTAAACAAATTGATGTGCTAGCCCAGAAACTATATGCACTTGAGGTAAAATATTCATGTCGAGTATTAAGGAGAAAGGAAAAGGTTAGAGACTTGGTAGTTGAGAGGGTGAGTAAATTACCGCTCAACATGCATCCCTAGAAGAAGTGTCATAAGCAGCTTCAGGAAGTTATGGAGCACCCACAACTAGAGAAGAGTAGAGGAGACCAAGTGGAGGCATCCACTCATGCAGAGACCTCTAGTATTGGTAAATTTCAATCCAAGTGGTCTGAGGGATCACATGCAGCCATACCTCTAGGTTTGAGGTGGGGCGATGTGAAGTGCTAGTCCTAAGAGAGTTGAAATTGGGTAGGGTCGATTGAGAGGTTTTATCTCCTGGATCATATCTTTCTAGGAGAGACCAAAGTAAAAAAGCAACGAGATGAATCAGTGATGATTGATGCAGTCAGAGATCAGAGTGATAGAGGCTAGAGTAGTCAGATAGTAAAGAGTGCAGAGAAGGGTTGACAACAGTGCAGAGAGGCAAAGTTAGTAGAAGCGCAAAATTTTCAGTCGATAGAGGCAGTAACAGTCAAAGACTTTGATGACAGAGGCATCATACTGATTTAGGTTGGATGCTTTTTGTTTCTGGAGTTGTTGTACAAATAACACTAGAGAGAATTCTTGTATGTAAAACATTCCAAAGGTTCAAGATTGGGATCGAGTTGAATTCCTTTCTTGTTGAGAGGGATTTTTGAAAAAAACATCAAGAAATGTTAAAAATAGAATTTAGAAATTCCAATTTAATTTGTCCTTGAATTAAATTGTGAATTAGAATTGTAATTCCTTTCTCATAGCAACTTGTAATAGTTAACTAAGTTAAGTTGACTTAGTTAACTTAGGAATTTAGAGTTGGAAGTCATGTATATGTTTTCCTTAAGTTTTAGGGGTCCATGATTAGTTTAATTATGAGTTGTAATTAGATAACTCAGTTTACTAAGTTATGTTCAGTAAAATTAGTTCCAAATTGTTTGTGGAACTAATAGAGAGTTAACAAAGAGGTAGTGTACTAGTGCATCCACAAGTGTCACTCTAGTTAACTGAAGATTCCATCATCTGAAATGCATGCATGTCAATTCTGACAAAGACCCAGTTGATACTATAGTGTAGGGATAGTATACTATCAGTTGTATGGTTTACTTAGTTGTATAGATCATGCCTAGAATCAAAGAAGGATTGATGCTTGGATTGCACAGTTTTGGAAGCATGAATTCCCTTTAAATATAGGTCATTCATCCTAGGAATTGCACAAGGAAATAGGGGCTTGGAAAGATGTAGAATTATATATGTGTTTGCCAAGAGCTTGCTTGTGAGTTGAGAGAGTTGAGCATACTTGTGCAGAATTGTTCTAGTGAGAACAATATTTGTATATTCACTCATATTTCTGATATATGTAATACAGATAGCACGTTTTAATCAATGGATTTCCCTAGATACATCTTGTGTTATGTGCCATTGATTTATATTCTTCTTGTTCATATTGTTTTCAATGATCGATTGGCTTCAACTGTTTGAAATTAGAAGTAGATTCTTGTCCTATGCTTTAGTAAATTGCATGAGCTTGTGAATCTACATGAAATTATACATGGAGGACATACTCTAGGTACCATAAGTGCAATATGTAACTCGAGAGATGATGTGGTGTCCCATGGAATTTCTCCTAGCATTGCACTGTTATCACCAAAAATTGATCATCTAGCAATAATTTACTAGATGGATTGAAGTAAACCATGTAGGACCAATTTTACCATAGTAAAATTTCTTTCACTGTAAGAAATTACTTAATAAACCACATTTGTTAAGTCATTTCCAATTAAACCCATGAAGGATAATTAAATAAATCACTATTTATTTAATTATATTCTAGGAATAATTAATTAAACCATTGTTTAACTAATATTCCTTGTCATATTTCACCTAGTTATGAGAAATAAATAGATAACTAATTAATTATCTTATTTTTCTCTAGGAATATTTAATTAATCACTAACTAGTTATTATTCCTTGTCAAGGTTGACTAAATCCCCTAGGAATACTTAAATAAATCATTATCTATTTATTATTCCTTAACCATATTCCTTGAGATGATAAATAAATGATTTATTTATTTATTATTTCTAAATAAAAGTACATAACCAATTTAAATACTTTTTGTCTCCAACCAAATATAATAAAATATTCCAAATGGTTAATTCTAGAATTTGGTTAATAATATTTTATTATTTCCCATTATTTGAGGATAACCTAATATTTTACTATAAATTGGAGGGTCTTACATCCATTATTCACTTTTGATCATTTTCATTGTTGCACTCATTGTTGTAAACTTGATTATTATTATTATTGTCGCACACAATTTTCTTTTTTATTTGAGTTCTAATTGAGCTCAAACATTTTTTTTTTGGCTTTTACACATTATAGAGGAGAGAGACCCTACAAAAAGTTAAATACATTGAGGATAACCAAGAAACCATCCCATAGACGTGCACTGGTAACATTATTTGTTCCCTTCATAGGTGTTGTTTAATAAAATATATCTTTTATATATCTGGTTTCCATTGGATTACTGGAGTTACTTTCACTTATTTTCTTATTCCATTTTGTTGTTTAGCTATTTCCATTGCTTATATTAGGGTTTTGGAAGGTTTTGTTTCTATTTAACAACCATTTTTACTGTTAGGGTTATTTTCCATCCATAGTCTAATGTTATTTCTTTTTGTATACCTTCGAGAAGAAAAAACCCCAACTTGTGCTTTGATCTTGTGGAGAGATAGAGTGTGCTTGTCAAGGCTTGGTGATGTGACAATATTGGTTATGATGATACTATCATCATTGATTATTATCAATCCAGATCCCTTCTTATAAGAATATTTCAACTTGAGATAGACTTATTTATTCATTATGAATACCAACCTAGTTAATAGTGAGTGTTGGAAAAGTAACTAGGTACAGTATTTGTAATTATCTTTGCACTTGTATTAAAAGGAAAAAGAAAAAAATAATTCAAGCATGGGTTTCATTCTCAAGTCTAGGTTCAACATTTTCTTCATGCTTCTAGGGATTTTTTAGTCAACAAAAATATTTTTCATATATTAAGGTCCCATTTGGACTCTTTGTAACAAAAGGAAAATATTATTTTTAGGTGATGTAAAGTCATTTTGTCCTCCAAGACCATGTCATCTCTACAATGATAAGTTTTCCCTATTGGGGCATATTTCGCTCTCCTAGATAACTATAAATAGAGGCTTTTTCCTCATTCAAACATACATAAGAAAGTTCGATTTGTGCATAAGACAAGAAGGAAGAAAGTGTAAAGAACATAGAATAAAGAGAAATCCAAGGAAGAAGAAGAAAACTCATATTTTTGGATTGTTTTTCTCACATGTGTGAGTATACTATAGTTTTTGTGCAATTTGTAGGGTTGAGGATTGTAGGTACGAATTGCACGCTAGAGATAAAGTGTTGAAACTTTGATTTGGAGCACATTTTGTGAAGTTTGACCATATTTGACTTGATTATGGAATTATTTTGGAGGGCTAACATGGTGCTTGGAGGAGGTCTTGGTCTTTGGGTCTTAGAGGTCTTATTTTGATATGATTCTATAAGAAGAGGATTATTTGGGTTTTCCCCAATTGTGGGATTTTCCATGGCTTGGAGCCTATATCTTGTGTTCTTCTGATGTTTATACATTTTATGTTCTAGTAATTTCTTGATGAAAAATAAATAATAAATTAAAAAGAGGAAAATAAATTTCACAAGTAATTATCAAGTAAGGAGAATCTACAATTTCATCGATTTTCTAAAATGTGTCCTATTTTTTACAAAGTATGTCCCACTTTAGTATGTTGAAGGGATGCATAGGTTCTTACCTCTAGTCCTACCACCTAAAATAACTTAAGAATCAGGAACAAATATAATACAATTCAAACAATGCATACTGATAAACTAGCCACACATATGCACCACTAATATCTTTCCATGACAATGACACCAAAATGTTGGGAAAAGAAATTACCTTTTTAATTCAGAGCAATGGGTCCAACTCTCACATTAATCATCAATCCGAGTAGGTTTCCTTATTACAAGAGTATCATGCAAATTACAAGCAAGGAGAAATGATGACTAGTGCTAATGAATCTCAAACTCAATCATTGTAATAACATTGACAACAATCCAATCAATTTGGTTGTTAGACTCTCAAACCTTGCTCACACCTTTAGAAATAAACACACTATACATAAAATAACCTCTCTATCACACAATCACTCTTATTGAAAATCAAACAACACTCCTGGAAACCATTTACTCAAACAAATGTTAAAAACACACCTTCTTTTAAAATAAACATAGCATCAAACTGTAACTAGACTTAAACAATTTTCACACTAATAAATGGACCAGTCTAATACCTATGTCGTTAGACAATAGATAGCTTAGAATTATACAACCATTAACGCATCAACAATATTAATTGTAATAGTAAGGGAAATCATACATGAATCATAACTGACTAGAAATAAACCAAATAGCTACAACACCTTCCTAACCAATGATCCCTACTAAGAAGGAGGGCCCTTCCTTCTTTGTAGGGGTTGGTACACTACACAACACACAAGCTAGTCAACATAAAGTGTTGATTTTAACCCCATACATAAATTACCTGCATAAGAATTCTAAAAACAGAAAATAAATAATGGCGAGTGCATAAAACATAAAATAGATATACACAGAGATTTTCTCTCGGATCCCAAAATCGAGTCTACCATATTGATTTTTCCTTATATCCATTTCAATGTTACAATACATATATATCTATATATATATCCTGATGGATCCATAAACCCCAATACATTAAACCTGGATTATAACATAATCGTAGTTCCCTTGATGAGATCTAGAAAATTCCATGGGCAGAAAACCATCATTCCCAAAACCATGTCAAAAACCCATGCACAAAACCATAAGTAGGTCCACCCACCTAATATAGGGTCTAAAAAAAAGTTTCCCTGAACCACTACCGCAGACCCCATAGAGGGGGCTTACCAGCCCCCTCAAACCCCCGACAGGGGCGATTCTTCCCCATATACACCCGATGCGATGAAGGGGAGTCTCATTGCCTTCCCTCTAACTCCCCAACTTCACTACTGGGTCTAGTTGTGGAAAGAATATAACACACACCCAACATTCTCCCACTTGTTGTTTTCTTTCTAGAGGGGAGCTTAGTCATTAGTCCAGTCCTATAAAGTCCATTTTTTATCTAGACCAAAAGAACTTCTAAGTGCTCAAAGACTTTGCCAATTCATATGCAGTATTCTTCAAAGTGTCCACCTTTACCGGCAACACCTTTTTTTCCTCAACCATATCCCTCACAAAGTGATACTTAACATCAATGTGCTTTGTCTTTGAATGATAATCACGATTATTTGCCAAGAAAATTGCACTTTTGTTGCCATAGTCTATCCTTATAGCTCACTGTACTAACTTCATAATTGAATAAAATCTCTACCACCAAATTGCTTCCTTGCTTGCAAGAGTGGTTGTCATGTATTCTACCTCCGTAGTTGAAAGTGCCACTATAGAGTGTCTCTTACTCATCCAACTGATTGCACCTCCAAATAGGTTAAACACATACCTACTTATAGATATTCTCTAATCTAGATCTCCACCCGAGTCTACATCAACAAAGCCAAAACGTTTTCCAATCCTGGTCTTCCTTAGTAGCACAAACCATAATCACTAGTTCCACGCAAATACCTAAAAACCCGCTTCACTTTTGTGCAATACTCCTTCCTTGGTTTTGAAATAAACCTGCTCAATAATCCCACTGCATGTGAAATATGTGGATTGCTATAGACCATTACATACACCAGGTTATCGGCTACACTTGCATATGGAACACAGGACATGTCATCTTCCTCTTCTTGTGTATGGGAAAGTGTTCAGTAGATAACTTTACACATACAGGAATAGGAACCTTCATTGAGTTACTATCCCTCATATTAAACCTCTGTAGTATTGTCTCGACATACTTCCTCTGGTTTAACCATAGCTTTCTCTTTACTCGATCTCATTTAATTTACAATCCCAAAATATAGTTTGCAACACCAAGATCTTTCATGTCGAACTTGGAGGACAATTGGGTCTTCAATTCCTGGATAATGCCTTTGTTGTTTCCAATCAACAACATATCATCCACATATAAAACAAAATAAATAACATTGTCACAAATCAATTTAAAATACAAACAGTGATTTTCCTTGCTACTCGTGAAGCCAAGTCCTCATATTTATGAATCAAATTTGTGATACGACATCCTTGATGACTATTTTAACCCATACAAATAATTTTTTAACCTGTATACCAAGTCTTTCTTACCCTTCACCGCAAAGCATTCAAGTTTCTTCATGTAGATCTCTTCTTCTAGATCCCTGTACAGAAATGTTGTCTTCACATCCATCTGTTCTACCTCAAAATCAAAAGTAGCAGCAACAAATATAAGTAATATAATAGAATCTACCTTGGAAACAGGAAAAACAAATATCACCAAAATCAATTCCCAGCACTTGGGAATAATATTTTGCTAGCAACTGAGCTTTGTATTTCTTGAACTTGCCTTATGCATTCATCTTATTCTTAAACACCCATTTTCTTCCAATGGGTTTCCTTCCATCTGAGAACTCCACCAGATCCTAGGCATCATTTTTGTCTAAAGATGTCATTTCATCAACCATGGCCTCTTTCTAGAGTTGGTTATCCTCTGAATCTACTGCCTCCCTGATAGTTTTGGGATCGTCATTAGTAATAGATAAATCAAATTTTGAACAAAAGAATATGGACTATACCTTTATGGATTCCTTCTTTCTCGTATTGATCTTCTCATAGCTGGAGTTTATGGCTCTTCATCTTCTGATTCCTCTTCTGTTGTAGAGTCTGATTCTTCCTCCTTTAGCTCAAACTCTATCTTCTCAGGTTACGTTGGTAGAAATTCATGTTTAATAACAACTTTCACCTCTCTAAACACAACATCATGGTTGTACACAACCTTCCTTGTTTCTGGGTTCCAAATATTATAACCTTTTAAACCATCCTTATACCCAATAAAGATGCACCTTTGAGATTTACTATCCAACTTGGTTTTTTTCTCCTTTGGAATACATATATATGCATCACATCCAACTACCATAAAATGTGAAAGAGAGGTTTTCTTACCAGTCCATACCTCTTATGGAGTCTTATCCTCCAATGTTGATGAAGGTAATTGGTTGACCAGGTAACATGCAGTCTCCACTGCCTCTACCCAGAATTCTTGTCCTAACCCAACACCATTGAGAATTATTCTTGCCTTTTCCATCAACATCATGTTCATTCTTTCTGCAACTCCATTTTGCTGAGGCTTTTATAGAATGGTATTCTACCCTACTATACCACACTTCTTACAGAACTCTTCAAATTATTTCTTTCAGGACTCTCCACCATTTTCTGTCCTCAACAACTTTATCTTCTTCTCTATTTGGTTTCCCACCAGAGCCTTAAGTTCTTTAAACCTGTCAAAGACTTTAGATTTCTTCCTAAGGAAATATATCGATGTATTACTTGAGAAGTCATCTATAAATGATACATAGTACACAAACTTACCTAGTTATGGAACCGACATAGGTCCAAACACATCACTATGCACAAGCTCTAATATCCTTTTCGCACTCTTAGCAGCAGAGGGAAAACTCACCTGATTCTGCTTCCCATATACATAATGTTCACATAAATTGAAATCTAGAGATCATTTAGACATACCTTCTACCATACCATTACCATGAAGTATTCAAAGGCTTTTCTCTCCATATTTCCAAGCCTTTGATTCCATAGCATGGTCGTTACTCCAGAGACCACTAGATTTTCTGCTCCACTTTCAAGAACCAAAAAATTGTTGCACTCATCAATAATAGTTCTACCCACAAGCTTGTACAGAGTTCTAATCCAAACTACCCACATTAATACCAATTATGCCCAAGCCATCTTGTAGGTATCTCTCTCGAACACTATTTTTACACTTGCATCATCCATCTTGCTCATAGAAATCAGATTTTGGGCAACTGAAAGAATATGCAAAATGCCTGGAAGTGTTCTAATCCTTCCACCTTACAACTCTAATTTGAATTTTGTATATCTGATGATTATAGCCTTCCTTTCATTCCCTAAAAATACATCACCACCATCATATTTATCATAATCATAAAACCACTCCCACTGGGGAGTGAAGTAAATGGATGCATCATAGTCAATCAACCATGCCTTATGATCTACATATGTACTTGAAGAAGAAGCCAAGTACACATCCCCACCTACATCTGAGGTGGTTATCACCTCGAGATAAGGAGCATCATAATATCCATTCTCTTTCGTAGGAGCTTTAGATATATATTCCTTTTTGAAGTGCCCTTCCTTTCCACATTTTGAGCACACCTTTACATGCTTTCGTGGAGACTTAGATCTCCCTCTAGATTTAGATCTACCACTTGAGGATTTATTCTTATTTATATTCTGGGACTGTCCTCATACAGACAAGGCATCACCATTCTAGCCCTCCATATTTTTCTGTCTCATCTCCTTTAACAACAAGGATGAGACTATTTCATCAAACTACATGGCAGTCACATTACCACCTATTGTAACAACTAGACTATCCCACGAATCTATTAGTGAATACAACAAACTGATGCTCTTATCTTCAATTCGAAACTTTTATATCAACACATAAAAATTGGCTTATCATAGTATTAAAGGTGGTTAGATGATCTTTCATCGGTTCTCCATCCTTCATCCTTAGGTTATACAACTTTTTTCACAGGAACAGTTTATTCACTAGAGATTTAGATTGGTGCAAAATCCCTAACATGTCCCACAAATCCTTTGTTGAAGCTTCCCCTAATACATTCAATGATAATGAATTTGAGATAGAAAATGGTATTTCATATCCAACTTTGCCCAGGCTTCAGCTAACATTGTCATTGGTTTAGTGCCCAGATCTACCATGATCCACTGATCTTTATCCACCAGTAGATCTTCCATATTCAGTTTCGACAACTAAAAACTCTAACCATTAAATTTCTTGCTCTCTATATTTCTACTACTCGCCATCTTATTTCACCACAAGAATATATCCTACAGATCTCCCACTAAACATGGTCTACCATAGGCCTAAGAAAGAGCCCCCAACATCAAAGGTGTCCCCTTGAAGTCGAAACAACACTGACGTAAAATGTAGGTTTTAACACCATACAAAAATTACCTGCAAATGAATTCTTAAAAAATAGAAGAGCATATAATGGTGAGAAACACAAAATAAATACACAAACATTTCCCTTAGATCCCAAAACTAGCACTACCAGATTGATTTTTCATTATATTTCTTTCAATGTTACAACACATATATACACATGCTGAAGCATTCCTAAACCACAATTCATTAACCCTGGCTTAGAACATAATTGTAGTTCCCTTGACCGCATCTACAAGATACCATGGGCAGAAAACCATGATACCCAAAACCATTTGCAAAATCTATGCATAAAACAATACGTAGGTCCGCCCACCTAATATAGGGTGTAAAAAAAATTGTAAGGTCGTGGCCTTGGATACTGTGTAGGGGCAACACTATCCCCTTGCAAACCCCCCAACACACCCAATGAGGGGAAGGTTGGGGGAGACACTACTTAAGATTCAGGGAGTCATATCATTGATTCTTCTTGACAAATCATCTTCATTAAATAATCTACGTATAACAAAATGTATTCCAGCCTCTTCCATCTAACATCTCCCTCTCCATTAGTGAGGGTGGGTCCCTGTCACCTTTTGAACCGATAACGGTTGCACTTGTCTATATTCCTCCCATTGAGCTTCCTTCCATCTTGTCTCCTCCCTCTAGACTTCTCAACACCTCTCCTACTTGGTGCAATCCCTCTTGTTCCCTTTTAATCATCTACATGGCCATTTCCTTCTAGCTCTCCCCTATTTACGCTCTCGTTTGTGCTCTTTCGAGAATCATCTACGTCCATCCTGCTAATAGCCGCATAGTTCCCCGATCAGTAGAATCCATTCCTTTAGGTCCTTCCCTGAGTACTAGGTGTTTATGATGTCATGCTTGGACTTTGGAATACTAGCAAGCCATCTTCCACCATTAAGACCTTGATCCAAAGGGTTACTTCTTTTAGGAGCTTCCCTCATAGCCCTTCTCAAAACCCAACTTTAGCCTTTTAAAAGGACTAGCGATTTTCCGCTACAAACTCGATAATAAACCCTTCCATTGTGGGTTGTACCTAGAAACCTACTACTCTGGTAAGATCTGTGTCAAGGAGATGTAGTGCAGTGAGATCTTCTTAAGTCCAAATGCCATGAGAAATTTTTTTTCCACTGTATCTCTGTTTCACCTACAATATTTGCGACTAGTTTTAAAGTTATTCTATAAATTTTCAGCAAAAGATCTCATACTGATCACTCATCAGTTCTGAATATATGATTTTTTCCTTTACTTTCATAATAGTTCAGTAGTGTAGTTGAGCTTGCTGAGAAACAAATTGGTCCATTTTCTTACCCCACTAGTTTCACAGTTCTTTCTTAAAGATCCTTGATACCATATTCCAAACCCTCTTTTCGAATTTCAGGTTCCAACAACAGAGCCATTTGTCAGCACAGAAATAGCAATAGGGTTAAGACCCCAGGTTTGGGAATAGGGGCCAACAAGGCTCTACTATAGTCTAGCACAATGTCGACATTTTCACCTTACCTAGGAAGGGTAAGGAGACTCACCTGAGTCATTCTGCAACCTAAGTTAGAGGAGGTTTGGAATCTGATATGAGGGAAACCATATCAAAGGATCAAGAGCGCAGAACATCAACTTAACATTCAAATCAACCAAATACCAATAGTTTATACATGTTGTAATAGAAAGATTACCTAAACATGAGCATACTTAATGTTTTTGAATAACTAGAATAACAGAGAGTGAATACACTATAATCCCATAATAGTCTTCTTCATTACTATCAAAATAGGTACATTACATGAGGCTCATGACTTGTTCCTCAATATCAAAACTCCCATATACGGGATACAAACTCATATAAATATAGTCACAAAGTTTTTCTCATAGCTCCGCAACATAAGATGCATAGAATTACCATGAACAACCATGACCAACCCCTCTTGGTTCTCCTTTCTTCTTTTTATCGTCTTCTTTATTTTCCTGCACACCAACCCAAAATACCAGTTTCTTCTCCCCTACTCGGTTGTCTTAATTCTCAGCTACTCTTGATCTCTTCCCGCTTGGTTGTCTCTTCTTCTTCCCACCACTCCTTCACAACTTCCAGTCTCTTGTCTTCCCTCGGCTGTCAGCTTCATAACTTCCCAACGATTATTTCCTCCACTTGTCACTAACCTTTTTCCCCAAAAAATATCACAAAAACAAAGGCACCAACAAGATTGTTGAGAGAGAATCAAATATATTCGAAGCTTAACAAGTGTCGTTTATTTTAGTCTAAGATTCATTAGTTGGGACATGTTATTTCCAAGGAAGGAAGAATAGTGGATCCAGAGACGATTAAAGCTATCATGGAGTGGTAGCTCTGAGATATGTGGATGAGGTCAAATCATTCATGTGGCTAACAAGTTATTACAGGTTTTTCATAAGGAAATTCTCTAAGATTGGCTATCCTATTACATCTTTTTAGAAGAAAGGGAAGAATTTTTTAATAGACTGAGGAGTGTGCAACTAGTTTTGAGCAGTTGAAGCAATTTCTTACCAATGCTTTGGTTTTGAATATTATAGATCCTAACAAGGAGTTTTTGGCTTGTACACATGCTTGCAAGGAAGGACTTGGTGCATTACTAATGTAGGAAGGGCAGGTCATTTTCTGTGAATCAAGGATGTTGAATAAGCATGACCATAACTATGTGACTCGTGATATTGAGTTGGCATCTATCATTTATGGACTAAAGATGTGGAGACATTATGTCCTTGACAAGAGGTTCATCTTAATGAGTGATCATAGTGGACTGAGGTATTTTTTCAACCAACACAATTTGAATGCAAGGAAATCTAGATGCCTCACTATTCTTAATAAGTTTTATTTTTTATTCAAGTACATCAAGGGCAAAGAGAACCAGGTTGTGAATGCTATCAATAGGAGAGTGTAGGTGAATTATATTTTATCTTTGAACTCTTATGGGAAAGTTTTACAGGAGAAAATATTGCATGCAAGGTAGCATGATGAAAAGTATCAGCAGTTGAAGCAGAGAGTGTAATAGCAAGGTGAAGGTGATAGGGAGAAGGAGTAACACCTCATAGTACATGTCTTGGTCAAATTCAAGAGAAATATTTATGTGCTAGATAGTAGTAAGTTGAAGAAGCTCATATTGAAAGAGTTACATGTCAATCCATATTTAGGCCACCTAAGATACCAGAAGACTTTGACAATCATTAAGAAGTTCTACTATCAGACAAATTTGAAGAAAGATGTGGTTGAGTTTGTTGCCAAGTGTTTGGTTTGTAAACAAGTGAAATTTGAATGTAAGCATCTAATTAGTTTGTCGCAGCCTATTGTGATTCCACAATGGAAATGGGAGGTTATTTCCATGGGCTTCATTATAGATTTTGCAAGAAAATCAAGTCAAGATGATTCCATCATGGTCATGGTTGATAGGTTATTCAAGGTAGCTTGCTTCATTGTAGTGAATTATGCTAATTCATCTAATACGGTAGCTCAGATCTTCATCAGGGACATAGTGAGGTTTCATGGAGTTTCCAAGAAGATTATATCAGACAAATATGATAAGTTCACTTCCAGGTTTTGGAAGGAGTTGTTTGTAGGCTTAGAGACGTAGTTAGCTTTCAATACAACTTATCATCCACAGAGAGACAAACAAAAAGAGAGGGTTAACGAGATTCTTGAGGATATGTTCAGGATGTATTTCATGCATCAGTAGATGAAGTGGGAGGATTATCTTCCACTATTGGAATTTTCTTATAATAATGGGTATCAAGAATCCTTGAATAAGAGCCAATTTGAGCCTCTTTATGGGTAGCACTATAATACTTCTATCAATTGAAGTGATTCAGTGAACAAAGTATTGATTGGACCATATATGTTCATAGAGATGGAGTAGGAGATTCAGGTTATTAAAAGGAATTTAAAGGAAACATAGGATAGGCAGAAGATTTATGTGAACCGACATAGAGAATTCAAGTAGTTTAATGTTGGGGAGCATGTGTACTTGTGCATCAAGCCCAGGAGGAGCTCCTTGAGGGTTGGGTCATGTGTCAATTTTGTACCTCAGTATTGTTGACCTATTGAGGTCCTTGAGAGGATTGGACCAGTGGCCTATAAACTTGCTTTGTCTCCATCAGTTAAATTCCATGATGTTTTCCATGTTTCATTACTTAAGAGATATTTACAGGATGTTGATCTTGTGACTAATTGGTCTATATTGTAGGTGGAACCAGAGGGAGAGTTCTAACCAGAGCCACCATATTTATCGTAGTGAAAACAATTGATGTTCTAGAAACAATAAATAGAGCAAGTTAAATTGTAGTGGAAGAAATTTGCGCCTGATAAAGCTACATGGGAGATGATTGATCAAATGCGGGCATTATAACCTTGCTTATTTGCTATTTGAAGTGTATATATATATAAATATGTGTGTGTGTGTGTGTGTGTGTGTGTGTGTGTGTGTCATTCTATTTACCACATCTAGTTGTGTTATAAACCTCTAATAAGCAGGATGTTTGTCATGTTTTATGTAACAACCCTCATAAAAATTCCATGTAATAAAAGTTAATAAATGCAAAACAATAACTACGGTGGATTGGAGAATTATTCCAAGATGAATTTTGGGAAAGACATCCTAAGGGGTGTTCATTTGGTTGTTTATGGCTAAGGAAATTGGAAAAGGCAATGGCTAAGCCTTTGGAAATGAAAAATGGCATTTTTGGCACAATTATTTATAAAAAATGGAAATTAGGAGAAAAAGAAGGTGAAAGGTCACACGTTTCATGTGAGGAGGAAAATGAAGGAAAATAATGCAAAATGAAGAAAATTGAGCTCTCTCATTATTCTCTCTCTCTTTTACATTTGGAGTTT
>APFE031392027.1:0-15396 GCA_000404065.3 Pinus taeda
AGTCCCTTCCAGCAAGAAAAAGAAAGCAGTTTTCAAAAATTTGAATTTAGACCAAGACAAACACCTGACATTGACCCTAACCAGCAGAAGGCATATGATTATTTGGAGACTTTAGAGCAATCTGTTGCCGGTCCAAGCATTATATTTCCCCTTGAGGAACAAGTCCACTCTCTAAAACAAGAGGTATTTGAGCTGGAAGTCTTGAACCGACATATTAAGCAGTAGAATGAAGCATTGAAAGAACAAAGCAAGGTGGACAAAATTGTCCACGACAACACAATGCTTCACTTGGGTCTTTGGCAGAAAAAGAATAGGAAATTGAAGAGGAAATGCAAGAAATTGAGTAGGGCCTTGATTAACTTGAAGTTTAGGTGTTTGGTTAGAAAACCAAGAACAAATTTTGTAGCAAGAAGAAAAAGGAGAAGGTTGGATGTCTTGGCAGAGGCATCTGAGCATATGAACTGCAAAATCATGACAAAGTTTTGGTTGCATGAGGACATGCAACACCTTCACAGTGGGGGTATGTTGAGCCTCAAACCTGCACTCATTTACCCATCCTCCCAACGGCCTTTTCCTACTCATTTCCTTCTTTTGTCATCATTTCCTTCATCAACTTGTTCAATTCATTGCATTATAGGACTTTTTAACATGATTTGATAATTGTGCTAATGATTGACTGTTGGTTTAGATTTTTGGTTCAAAGTGCTGCAATTCTGCAGCTAATATAGGATTTCCGCAGCCGATCTCTGATTCCGCAGCCATTTTCTTGTTTGCTATGATCTAGGTGTCCTCTAGAGGAAAGAGCCACATGGGCAAGTTTGTATGACTTTGTACATGGTGGGTGTGCTATCAGTTCAGCCAAACTGGTTGTCTACAACCCTGGTCAACGTGGAAGTAGCTCCAGTCAAACGACAAGGTTGCAAACGGTGGCACGGCTCTGCGTGTTCAGTTGGAGCATGCAAGTCACAGCTGGCCTCTTCTTTAGCCACGAAGACTGCAGGGGACAAGAATCCAACAACGGATTTATTAAACCATGATGATCGTTCCCTAAATCCGTGCACGGTGCTGCTGAACGTGTCTTTTTCCTAGCTGTTAGTTAGCTTAGTTTACGCACAGGACAATTGATGTTCTTGCTATAAATAAAGCATTTCTACACGCTGAGTAGTTAGTTGTTGGAATTTAATCTTTTGCTACTGTAAACTCTGTTTTGAAGACTCTTTTATAAAGCATTTACGCTCCCCATTGTGTTTTATCATGTGCTGATTTAATACCAAAAGACAGTTCTATTCCTATCTGCGTAGCTGATCTTTTAATTGGTTGAAGTGGATGGAGGGCCCCTGTCAGCTACAACCATTGTACAGTAGTTTTTAAATTTACTTTCCTGCATTTCTTTTTCTTTAATTCACCATGTATATTAATGTACAGTTTTGAATTATGCTGCTTTATGTTTCTTTACCTTTCATGACTGATCAGTGTGTTTTTACAGCTTTGTTAGGAGCCCGAGACAACGTGCTTTTCCTTCTTTTTAACACTAGTGGCATTTGAAGTTTTCTTATCTAAACTGCTGAATTTTTCTTTGATTTTCATTAGTTTCCTTGCTTAGTTAGTTTTCTTGCTTAAGTTTACTTTATCAATTTTTGTCAAGTTGCTAATCTCTTGATGGTTCTTTTTATCATAATTCATTAACTTTTATGGGACCAAAATATCATTTAATTGCAGCTTGGTTTATTTAGTTTTAGTCTCATATTGCTAATTCACTCCTAACTCTTTTTCACATGATCAATTTGGCTAAAGGCAAAATGTTAAGGGAGAATTAAGTAGTGTGATTTGTCACTTAATTTTTGCATTGCTTTAGATTCAATAGAAAAGTTAGAGTAGTGTTCTTGCTTTAAGCTGAGTTAATATAGATGTCATTTTCATTCTTATCAGAAGTAAAGGTATTGGAATAGTGCCATTGGTCTTTTTGTTTGATGCTTTACTTTCATTCAAAGCTTTAATTCCATTTCAAGTTATTGTTCAAGTTTTCTCTTTTAAATTCAAGAAGCATTTTAGAAATCACCACATACACACACATTCACTCACTTGTTTATAATTTCATCACATCACATTAGGAAGATAAGTTAGACATAAACTAAAAACGACAAAATGAACTAGAAAAGGCTGCTTAAGTATATATTGTACACTTCACTTCATCAGCTTACGAGCCCCGGGTTGACAATTTATGATAGCAATTTAGACAACACTAAATTGACCAAAGAACAACTAAATTCAAGTGATTTTTGTTTTGATGTGTCCTGACAAATAATTCAGCCCCATCTTTCTTAAGGTGATATTTATGCTCTATCCTATAAAATATTGCATCTCAATCATAAAAATAAGGACTTCCTAAGACAACTCCACATATGTCTACTGGAACCACATCTAATTCAACTTCATCAATGTAATTAGTTGTAATGGAAAATCTTAATTGACATTATTTTGTGACTTTCATCTGAGTTGATTTATTTAGCCATCCTAATGGGTAAGGTCTTGGATGATTTTGTGTCTCCAAACCCAAATTCTTAACTAAATATTCAGATATTAAATTGGCCTGTGATCCACTATCAAACATTGTATCTATCTTGTTGTGCATAGAAGTTATCCTTATGTTAAACAATTCAACTCTTTTGTCCTCATTTGAAGGATTTATGTTTGATGAAGATGCAATGGTATTCAAACTTGAACTAGTGTCAGTAGTTTTACATGTCGTAATCATGGTGGTTATCCTCCTTTCATCACCTGAATCTAAGCCTAGATTTTGCTGGACTATGTAATGGCCTTCTTTTCATCCTTCTTCGTAAGGAACTTTTTGGGCTCAAGTTCTAGATGAAGTTTCCAACACTTAGATTCATCATGATTGATTCTCTGGCAATGAGAACAAGTAGGTCTTTCCTTCTAAGCTATTGTTGATTTCTTTCTCTTCGTATTTTTCTTCCCCTTACTATCATTGGAATCTTTTATTTCCAACTCTTTGGATGGTTGTGATGAAACTTGAATGGTCTACCACCTAATTCAATATGTATGGCCTAAACACACACTTCATCGAAATCATCAGGATTAAACATCAATAATGTATGCTGCAAATATGAATGTAAACTGTCGATATATTTTAACAAAGTTTCACGTGTATCCAATGAAATACCAAGCACCAATGATTTCTTTCTAAAATCTTGAGTAAACTCCTGAACATTCTACCCTTTAAATTGCCTCAAATGTTGCCAATCAATAATAGCTTGTTGCATGTATCCTAATGGATAGAATTGTTTCCTAAGAGCTTTTAAAAACTTAGACCATGAAGAGATGACTTTTCCTTTTTGCTTTACATCTATACGAGTATTACTTTCCCACCAGATTAATATTGTTCCCCCCATTCTAAGTGTAGCTAACTGAATTTTTGTTTTATCATCAGAAATGTTTCGAATATGACAATACATTTCTAACTTCTTAATCCAGTTATCTAACTTTTTAGGATTCATTTTGCCATCATAAATAAGTAACTCAAATTTTACATCAAGTTTCAAAAGAGATGTTTTCTTAGGTTTCTTTTATGTTTCATATTCTGTACTGGAAGAAGAAGAAGATGATGATGATGATGATGGAGATGATGGAGGTGAAGGTGGTTTATCATTCTTTCCTGTACCTTTTCCTTTCTTCGATGTCTATGAAGAAGAATTTGCATCCCTCGCCTTCTTGTCTTCGTAGAGTTCTCCCAACATCTGTTGCATAGTCAAGAATGCTTGTTGAATTTGTTCATTACTCATCTTAGTTTCAGTATTTTCACCTACATCAGATCCTGTCATGGTCGACTTATGAACGAATCATTGCTTTCCAATCTTTGGATCAATCTGCTCAAGGATTCCTTCTCCACGTTGTGACTTTGACCTGGTTAACATTTAATGAAAAATTCTACAAATGCAACTTGCTCTGATACCAAATTATATGATCTGAAATGAGCATAAGTTAAAACTGATGTAGATTTGATTAACCATTAATGAATATAATGTTAACGAAAGTGCTGAATGCGTGAGAACTACTGGAGAAGCAGACTTTACGATAGATGAGAAAACATAAATAAGATGCAAAATAGTAGTGAAAACAATAAATAAATAGTGATACTAGATAGTAATATTGATTACGATGTTCATCCCTGATGGACTACATCTTTGGGTCCGCTTTCAAGATGGACGACCACTTTATTAGGATTAAAACCAAGGGGGTTGATCACACAAAAATTTGACCAAACTAGATGTGCATGCAGGCACTTCTGGTCATTGCCAAAGGATAGCTCTTTAAAATACATTTCCAATGCCTGTCACGGTTCCCAATTTTGTCTTTGGATGCTCCTGTTACATTGAAAACAAAAATGACTATAGCCTCCAGAACCTCCATACAAAATCCCAAAACCACTCTCCCTTCTCAATGAGAACAAAAGTAGCTCTATAGCCCTCTAGATACACTCTAATTCCTTTTTGCTGAGTGTAGGAGTGAATAGGCTGAAATTAGTGTTTGTTGGTCTTGGTCTTAATAGGTTTTTCCACCTTAGGATAACACCATGGTCTTGTTATTAGTTTTGCACCCAAAACTCCAACAAAAACCCAAATAAAACCATATATTAAAGTCAAAATTGCTAGCGGCTTGCTGACCAAGCGAAAGAGGCTGACCGACCATGTGAATAGGTTGTAGTCTAACCACAACCCGTCAGCTAGTGGTCTAACTCTAGTGGTTCCACTAAAAATAATCCAACGGTTCCGGTAACTCTTACCTAGTGGTTCCCCTTATCCGTTCACATGCTATAGTTTTTTGAAGACCCCGACAGTTATGCTGACATTTCCATTGTGGTCTAGCCACGGTGATTGTGTCGTGTTCACATGATGTAGTCCCACTACAATTTATGACCAGTGGTTAGATGCTAACCCTGACCACTTGCCACCATAGCCATTACTCCCTTGTCCATTCACATGAACATAGTTCCGACACGACTAACTACTACGATTATGCGATTGTGTTTATAATTTGTAATGTTTGTAATGTTTTTAACAAAGGTTGAGAGTTAACTAGACTTATGATAAAAGGTTTAGGACTTAGGTTTTATGTCATAGTTTGATACAATGTTGATACATGGGTTTAGTTGTTTAATATGTAATGTTTTGTATTACATAATTTGAAACATGGTCCGATAGGTTATTAAACATAGGGTTATGCATTATGTCTTAGGTGTTAGGTTAATGTGTTAGGTCTTAGGTCTTTAGACATAGGTTCTAGGGTTTAGGTGTATGATACAACATTTAAAATAGGTGTATTATAATGTCGTAAAACTAGAAACCATCACCATGTCAAAAGAACTTGAAGAAGGTCATGATGACCATGAAGACCACATCAAACACTTACATCAAATTGTCACAAAGTGGCATTTGTGAAAAACATCATATGACGATGAACCCATATCAAACCCCTACAATGGATGACACACCCATGTCGAGGATCAACCCTGGTGGAACTGATGATGAACACTTGTCGACAACCAAGTACAACACCATCAAACTGAACACCATGAAAAACCATAGACATCACCTGAACAACCTGATCCATAAACAATACTATCAAAACTGAATGACATCAAACTGAATTTCTAACAATGACTCTAAACTGTGCAACTGATTAGAATAGATCCTCTTGGATCATTAGCCCAAAGGAATTATAAAAATTTAAATAACCAAGAAATCCAATAAAAAAAAAACAATACAGTAATAAGTAGCCTAAAATTCACTTAAAACATAGCTAAATTTTATAGAGAGATCCCTCTTTGAACCTAGCAGGGCTAGATCCTAGCTTCCAAAGTGGTTATGATGATGTCCTATGTGTTTACTCCCTCAATCTAAAAAATACAGAACGACAACATGTCCAACACTCTTCATTAGTTTTCTTCCTTATATTTCTTCTTTCCAAATTTACTGTAATGACCCATCAAGCTACATTCTCTGTGTGTAGACCACCAGATCTGAACATTTACTATTGGGAATGATATATTGTTATGTGTATATTGAATTGAAATCTGAGTAGGGAAATTGAATCAATTTTCATAAGTTTATATCTAATCCTTGAGGATAATAGATCTATCCTTTAGATACTATAAGATGTCCTATGCACTTAGACCCTTATCCTCAACTCAACGGTCATCTCTGTTAGGTAAACTTGACTCAGGATAGATTCAAAGTTGACCAGGTTAAACAGTGATGGTTTTGGGGCACATGGTATTGTACACCCATAGTATTATGCCTGTGGTATTATGTGTAATGGAGCTTATAAAAGCCTGGAAGGACTTCATTGTAATGCAAGACCTAGAGGTGAGTGGTGAAGGCTCATTTGGTCAAATTGGCCAAGGTTTTGGTCAAGGATAATGAAATTTCATTATGGTTGGGTTTTTCCCCGAATTTGGGGTTTTCCTGGATAAACATTTGTGTTTATGTGTTTATGGTTGTTGCTGGTTATTTTTATATTTATTCCTCTCAGTAATTCTCAGTAATTATTTATGTTATGCAATAAATTTATTAACAACTGGTATCTGAGCCAGATATTGGCTTCAAATGGATTCTTTGATGCCAAAGATTTATAGTGCCTGATGAAATCAATGCAACCTTTTTACAGATCAGTGCATTTGTGATATATTGTTCAGGATTCATGCGGCTATTTAAAGAAGGTCAACAGAAGAAAATTGTTCATGCGGCTTCGAAAGTTGTTCTTTTTCTACTACGTGAGGCCATCGGTGCTAGATTCTACGAGGTTCTAGTTGGGCTCGTAGTTGAGCGGTTTGACAGAAGTTTTTAAGCAAATCAAATTGAGAGAGGATGGATCAAAATCACAGTAGCAATAAGTAAAAAAAAATAAATTAATGAAGTCAAAATTATTGCATGTAAATGGGCATACTACTGTAAGACCTGGTAAGGCATGTGTACCCCTTGGTAATCACCGGTAAAGTCTGGGCTAGAACTAGACGATAGGGGGGATGTTAGGTTAACAATACCCCAGGTAAAAACTCTGAGGGGGGTAAGAGCTAGAGTGAGTGGGATTGTCTCACTTAGCAGGTTTGGCTGGAGTTAGTCAAGGAACACCAAGTCAATTTTAAGGGGGGAATTGTTAGGTAAACTTGACTTGGGATAGATTCAAAGTTGACCAGGTTAAATAGTGATGGTTTTGGGGCACATGGTATTGTGCACCCATAGTATTCTGCCTGTGCTATTATGTGTAATGGAGCTTATAAAAGGCTGGAAGGACTTCATTGTAATGCAAGACCTAAAGGTGAGCGGTGAAGGCTCAATTGGTCAGATTGGCCAGGGTTTTGGCCAATGCTAATAAGATCTTATTAGGTTGGGTTTTTCCTCGGATTTGGGGTTTTCCCGAATAAACATTTGTGTTTATGTGTTTATGGTTGTTGCTGGTTATTTTTATATTTATTCCTCTCAGTAATTATTTATGTTATGCAATAAATTTCTTAACAATCTCTAGGAGAGACAACACCTTCTGGTGTCATTACGAGGAACAAATTAAACTATGTTTACCTTGGTATAAATTTGTCAATTCCTTTGGCTGGTGAGGAAAGGAAGTATGGGTTGAGATCTCTCATCTAAAGGGGTTTCAAAATGGATCTTCCTACATTCTTCGCTAACAAATTTTCCCCACTAGATTTTTCTCATGTTGTTGGTTACCCTCATCATGTTCCTCCATTTCAATAATGGTATACCTATTTACCTAGATGCAGTGGAAGCATAGATGAAACCTCAACCGAGTACCTTAAGTAATTTCATGAATTCATGGAGTAATAAGGTATTGTTCATGAAGATGTGAAAATGAAGTTGTTCATGTATTCTTTGGAAGAGGATGTTAGGGCTTGGTACAAAACCCTACCTCATGGCATCATATTTTCTTTGAAGACCTTTCACATAGCATGTAGTTATTTTTGGAAACATTTATATCCACCATATTCTTTGTTTGAATATTGTTGTGAACATTTTAATGTTGAAAATATTTCTAAGATTGATGATGTTATTGAACATATTTGTGGATCTCGACTCCAAGAAAACATAAACCTGCGTCAAGAAGCATTTCTCAAGAAGCATTTCCCAACAATCAAGAGAAGGAAGAAGGGGACATTGTTAAAATGCAAACAAACCCTCAAAGATATTATTTTTTTTAATTCGGGGTTTTCCCTTTATATGATTTTTATAACTGAGACGGGGAGTTTGGTTTTGTAAAACCACAACAGTCCCAGTCATGGGAAGCTGAAAAAAAGAGGAAGCTGACAACAGGGTTAACAAATAAGCTCTAGTTTATGAATTACATCCTTCATATGGAGAACAAGGTCTCAGCATATGAAAAAGACAACCCAAAGAAGAAAATGATTCCCAGTAAATAAATATATTTTCATCTTCTAGGGAGGATGATATTGTTGTAGAATATCAAAAGGATATACTTACAAGCAAGTAGGGAGAAGATTATCAACAACAACCTTTCCAAGAAGAGCCCAAGCTTGAAGATCCAAGTAGTGTCTATGGATGCCTTTTGTAGAAAGATTCATGTTTAGAAACTATTCAATAAAGCGAGGAACTGTAAATTTTTCTCATCAATTCTATGATCCAGTAGCTGACTATATGTCATGTTTCTTTGGTCAGAAAAAAGTCCTAATTATGGGGTATATATTAAATTATTTAGCTAAAAATTTCATATGGAGCATGCTTATTCTGATTCCTAAATTCCAGCAGCACAAAGGCATAAGATCTAGCATCCAAATGTTGGGTTGGTATCACTAGAAGGTGTTGACGATGCAGAACCTGAGAAAAATGCCATATAGTCAGCGACTCCAAAGAGATATACTAGCTCTGCATAGTGGAGAAGCCAAAGCTCATTAGAATATTGTCCAACATTTCTCTAAGATACTCCTATCAAAAGCTTGGTTGAGCAAAAGCCTCTACAATGAGTTATCAGGGACTATTTATAGCAAAGGGTGGGGTGGTCCTTAACATTCCCCTTTGTGACAATTCATCTACCCTCATCACTCTTCATCTACTCTATGACTATTACATCCAACTATCAACACTTGAACTTCCACTTGACAAGACATTACATACAATCTACACATTTACCCATGTGAGACAAAATGGCTTGAGCAAGCAATGCAAGACATCATTACACTTGGACTGTTGTGGTGAGACGACCTCTTTGATATCCTTGTGATGGTCGATGGTGGTGAACTAATGCTAAGCTTGGTCATCTATGATGGTGTCCACGCACTCAATGGTGACATCTTGATTAAGCGAACTCTTGCCTCCATTGCATCCTGGTACACTGATATGGCTCCTTCGTCCAACTCATCTGATAGCATGAGCATGGTTGTCATAAGTGCGACTGGACTGGAAACATGTTGATGCATAGTGTTTGCAATGATCTCCAAGCATGTGTTGGTGGCCATGTGCATCAACTTGTCAAAATACATGTCCCACTCTAGTTGGACTTGCTTCTTATGTTCGCCTCAGTGAGTGTGACAAATTGGTGGGATCACATGCATGCGTACAATAACATGCATTCTATTGAATTCCCATGAATGCTACTAGGATGGATCCATAACTTGTATGGGTGCATTTGCATCCATCTGTGCATGTTGTGCCCCTTGTTGTACCTATTCCTAATACAACTCATTCTCTCGTCTATGGAGCTCATGTTCTTCCTTGAGTTGCTACTTCAACACATGCAACTCCTTCTCTGTTTCGTTCCCTAACTTCACATGATCTTCATGTCACATTATCACCTCATAGCCTTAGTCTCCAACATTTCTTTCATCACAAGTGGATCTACTTGAGCTTGCAACTTTGTTCCGCCTATGTGTTGTCAACAACCTTGCTCTTGCATTCGTTGCATGCAATTGTGTTGCCTTTTGTTGCTACTCATTGTGCTTCTTGCTCCAATGTTGTTGCCATATTATCTTGATGTCATTTTCTACGGAAAACTTGATGTCTTCATAGGTAGGAAAGCTCATAGACACTTGCTTAGTTGTAAACCTCGTTGCGCTCTCAATAGTGTCCTTTGACTCTGCTCTCCTAAAGTCTTGTACTTGTGTTGCTAAGAAACAAACAAACACCTATGATTCTTGGAGACATAGAAACACTCATGGCAAGCAATATATTAGTCGAAAACCAAAACAAACTTGAGGACTGACTTGCAACATACCTGTGTGATTTATCATGAAGGTTGCACAATTTCCGCCAGGAGGTCAGGAGACTAACTGCAAAAACTGTGCAAGGCATAGTCCAAGCTATCAGGATGCTAACTGACTACTAGAACTATGCAATGCATATTCCATCCTAGCCTACAGAGGATTAAAACTACACAATGCACAATTTCAGTCAACAGTGACATGCAACTAGCAAATTTCATTCCGCAGCTTCTCGGGCGAGCAGGACATTGCCTCCAATAATTGCACAATGCAAGCCTGGAGGTCAGTTTTGGGCCAGAATTCTGAAATTTCTAGAGGGAAGGTAGAGCCTTCACTTCCCAAAATGTGCAGTACTATTCAGGCAAGGCATAGTCTAGACCAAGGTAGCCCAGACCGGTCGATGGGTGATTGGAAGTATGATAAGTCTGAATGCATGATGAGATGAGTGCAAACAAGAGTGAGTGATTGTACATTCAAACAACAAGTGCAGGATTCTGAAAATGAGAAAGCATGTGTGTGTGTGAAGCGAGTCATCACAATGACCATCATTCATAAAAAAATAGTGTCATGCATGCGACAATAGTGAGATGCAAGCGAAAAACTGAAACGATGCTTCTACAAGCAAACATACATCAAAATGACATCAGGCACTCACTGAAATAAAGCAGACAACACTCACACAAAGTGAAATGTAAAAAGTGACAGAAACACATTGCAATACATCCAAAGCAAGCTTGACCTAAAACAGTTGAGGTGAATGTGTCGACGACTCCTAGATACAATGTGGGATGTCAAAGCTGCAAGGTCAATGTGAGGAATGCACTTCGTAGTGTCTGGTTGATGATTTTTGATGAAATCAAGGTTGTGACGTGCATGCCACAAATCTATGAAAGGCGACACTTGGCAGGAAGTTTCTAAAATGATTCTTGCATTAACCTCCAACTACTAAAAATAGATCCCTGTGTTAGGTTCCTATACCAATAGGAGTCACAATTCTGAATGACTAAGGTTAAGCCTTGTAATATTGTACACACCTTTGCTTTCTACAAATGTTTTCCATATTAAAAAATTAAAAAATGTAAGGAGGGTATGTCCTAAAAGAATAATCAAAGGACAAAAGAATAAGAAAAGGTCAAAAAAATGAAAATATATGAACCCCAAAAGACAAAAAGAGACCATGAAAGTGAGCAAGTCAAAATTACACTACTATTTTCTTTTATGCATAATAAATGATTGTGTGCAACTTGTTACTCATGCCACAATCCATGATATTCAAAATGTTTAAACTTTTCTATTTCATGTTTTAAATTGTGTTTATAGTTAGAGAATAAAATTTGACCAAACAATGTAATCTTGGCAGATCATTAGATAGGTAGAGTAAACAAAAGGAGATCATCAGTTAAATTTGAGCCCTTGGACGATATAAGGTTAGAATTAGATAGTTTACTTTGTAAAAGAAAAGAAAAAGATTGATAAGGGTTTGCTAGCCTAAATTCAACCAAATAAAGTGAAGAAAAAATGGTAGGGTAGGTAAATGGGTAAGTAGTGGAAAGGTTGCAGAAATATCATGTGATTACATAAAAGCACTTATGTCATTGTTTTAAATTCATCTTTCAAATATGCATAAGAAGTAAACAAAGCAAAGAAAATGGTTCACAATATGGTTTATTTAACATCCCCTCATTCATTTCACCCCACTACTTCACTAATTTCCCGTAAATAAGTTCTAGTACTTAAATCCTACAAGTCGAAAAGGCTTAGAGCATTTATTTGAATTTTGGAGGGATCAGACCCTCGGCCTAATGACTTAAAGGGACAAGTGTTGGAAATAATACTGAGAGGGGGGTGAATCAATATTATCTGGTCAATTATTTTCTTTTTCAAACCCAAAACATATACACTACTTCAGTTAGAGAAAACTGTGTATATATCCATCTACAGATAAGGAAACCCGCGTATACCATACAGGCTTATAATTTAAAATATTCTAGAGATGTTGAACATTAATCTATGCATCAGGATCATATAAACAATAACCAGGAACAAAAAATAGAGCAGAATACAATCACACACAAGAACACAAGATATAAGGTGGAAACCCAATGTGTGTGAAAACCACCTGCTGCAATATGTCTCTATCTTTTCAATTAGAAACTTATTTTTACAATGATTCTGTATTGGTGCAGTCCTTTACCAGTACGCAGGCTACTACCTCCAGAGAGCTACAACCCTCTCTCATTTTCCAGCTTCTCCTGGAAGGATCTACAACCCCCTTAGTTCTTGTACTAGTTGATATACTAGTACGTAGGCTGCTACCTGCAGAAGACTACAACCTTCTCTTCCTTCCAGGGACCATGTTTCATAAATTTTCAGACTAGATCCACAAATAACATCAATCAAACATCAAGAATTTTTGCATCAGCCAATCACCTTTCACCAATCAAAATTGAATCAAAATAAACACTTCTCTGACAACTATACCCAGATCATAATAACAGTAATCACACCCCACTTCTGAACCTAGAACACTGTAGCAATAAACAGAAGCAACTAGAACATAAATCAAGAGATGTACGCTACTTCACTATTTAGAAACCTGCGTACAAATCTATAAATTCATTCTTTCAAACATTCAGATATTAGTTAACCCAGATTATCAGATTTATAGATCAAGCGTGAGCCACATATCACAGATCAAAATCATATAGAGATACCACTATTCCAGCCTTAAGATTTTGACCCATCAACAGAACTTATCCTTCTCCTTACGCTCAGGTTCCTTCTTCATTCAGATCCAGATCTGTACCATAACCCAATCACAGTATTCCAGATCTATCACTTTATCAGATATTCAATAATTCAGAAGATGCCTTGCCAAATGAGCTCCTTCCTCTTTTATAGCCTTAGGCCTTTCACAATACCATGGACCAAAAGCCATAACAATTCAATACCATGGACCCAATACTTGGAATCAACCCTTATGACGAGATACCATGGCCAAAAACCATAGGTTCAAATACCAAGGACTAAATACCACGGACCAAAACCATAGGATCAAAAACTGTCGGACCAATACCATGAACCAACCATAAGATTTCCCATGTGCGTGCGCTTTTCTCTACATGAAAGGGTGTGAACTTTTCTCTGCATGAAAGTGCGTGAACTTTTGTCTACATGAAAGGAACTTTTCTCTTCATGAAAGTGTGTGAAATTTTCTCTGCATGAAAGTGCATGAGCTTTTCTCTGCGTGAAAGTGTGTGAACCAAAAAATAAATTTGCTGCACTATAATTTATTCTCTGCATGAAAGTGCATGAACTTTTCTCTGCATGAAAGTGCGTGAACTTTTCTTCACGTGAAAGTGTGTGATCCAAAAAATAACTTTGCTGCACTATAATTTATCATCTGAAATGAGTGGGTTTCCATCAAGTACAACATATGTATCATAATGACAATAATCTCCCCCTTTGGACTTGATGGCAACAACAGCCAATCACTCTCCCCCTTTGACATCAAGGGCAAAGGGGAGGACTACCATACTCCCCCTAAGTAACTACTGAAAACTATGAACGAGCTCCCCCTTTGTATATGCTCTGTGCTAAAATGTTGTCTGCATAAAGATGTCCTAGAAGAAAGAACATGATTCCATACATTATAAGTAACCTTCCTATCATCAAGACTCATATATACATCCATCTCCCATCCAAGTGGGAATACACAAGATAGACAAAACTCATTCATCCCAGGCATAGTGGGGAAACCAAAATAGGCTGTTACATGACCTTGATATGAAAAGAAGCACATGACATGTAGACAAGAACAACTATCAGCAGAATCAACCTTCAGACCAGCACACATTGATCTACTCCACCAGAAAATTCTTGATAAATCAAACCAAGGACTTCTAAGATAATGTCAGCAACGCATCATTAGAAGAATATATGCTCCCCCTGAATCTGTGCCAGATGATCTCTGATAGACCCATTCGACCCACATAGACCGACAAATGTACGTGTATCCACCGGCGTACAACAAACAAGATTCAACAGCAGGATGATGCATCAACAACCCCCAGCTTCTATCTGAGGTATTCAAATGTCTCCCTGGGCAATGGTTTGGTGAAAATATCAGCAACTTGTTCCTTGGAGGGAACATATTCCAATTTGACCTTTTGATCCAACACTTGTTCTTAGAGAAAATGATACTTGATCGGTATGTGCTTGGTCTTTGAATGCATGACTGGGTTCTTTGAAATGCTGATTGCACTTGTATTATCACATAAGATGGAGATAGGTGGTGTACAAGTGATTTGAAAATCCTACAAGGTTTGCATCATCCAAAGGAGTTAAGTGCAACAGGATGTAGCAACCACATATTGTGCTTCAGCTATAGAGAAATCAATAGAACTCCGTTTCTTGCTGAACCAAGATACTAATCTGGAACCCATAAAGAATGCACCACCACTAGTGCTTTTTCTATCATCCACGCTTCCAGCCCAATCTGCATCTGTATAACCATGAAGAGTGAGATCCGCATCTCTAGGATACCATAGGCCATAGTCTTGAGTTCCTTGAAGATACTTGAAAATTCTCTTTACTACCTGAAGATGAGTTTCCTTAGGATTTTCCTGAAATCTTCCAACCATTCCTACTGCATGCATGATGTCTGGTCAAGTACCTGTTAAATAGAGCAGAATTCCAATCATGGACCTATAGATTGGTTGATGCACTGCTGCTAATTCGTCATTTGCACTGAGGCTGCATCCTGTGACCATAGGAGTGCATACTGGTTTTGAATCTTCCATGCCATACTTCTTCAAGATCTGCTTGAGATACTTGGTTTGAGATAAAAAGATATCGCCTTTATTTTGTTGGATTTGTAAACCAAGAAAATATGTCAGTTCTCCAAGCAATGACATTTCGAATTCCTTCTGCATCACCAAGGCAAAGTTTTGACTCATAACTTCTTCATTTCTGCCAAAGATGATAGCATCTACATACACAACAAGTATTAGCAATTTGTTATTTTCAATTTTTATATAAAGATTGCTATCTACTGATCCTTTTGAAAAACCTTGTTGATGAAGGTATTTGTCCAGATGATAGTACCAAGCCCTTGGAGCCTGTTTGAGACCATAGAGAGCCTTCTTTAGTCT
>APFE031392028.1:3471-62452 GCA_000404065.3 Pinus taeda
CCCGATGGTGTATGGTTGTGGATGTGTTGTGGTCGGTAAGCCCAACCGCTTCACGACCTCTGCCGAAATGAGGTTATTTTGGCTCCCGCTATCGACAATGAACTGTAGTGGGGAGCCCTTTATCCACATCTGGGAGTGGAAGAGACGCTCCTCCTCCTCTGGATCTTCAGGTTCATTTTTTTGGATCTTGGCAGTAGCAACAATGGCGTTGGGATCCGCATCAATGATCTACTTCCCTTTGTCATTCCCCTTGTCGGATTCTGACTCAGAGTCGGAACATGCATCTGATTCAGAAACCTTTAGCTCAGCCACCAGTGACTGCTTGGCCCGACACTCACTTGTGTTGTGAGTGGAGCTCTTATGGAACTCACACCATTTTCCCATGTCCTTTTTCAGCTTCGCGGCACTGTTCTTTGCTTGCAGCTTTGGCGGGTTGTCTTGGGCTGCCCCTCCTTGGCTTTGTCCTTTGTTCTGTGGTTTAGGGGCACCTTTCGCTTGCTTTAGATTCACAGATCCAAAGTCTTGCTTCTTTTGTTTAAACTTCTGCTCAACCTTGACAGCATATCGGTATGTTGTGCCGAGCGAGGAGATGTTCACGAATTCTATTTCTTCCTGGATGTACTTGTGTAGGTAGCCGTGGTATTTGAGTATCAAATGCTTCTCTGAATCCTTGATCCACAACTTTGTGCGAAGGGCATGGAAAATATTGGTGAACTCTGAGACGTCTTGGTCCCTTCCCTACCGCAGCGTGGTCCACTTTATGTATTCATCCTCATAGCTTCCGACAGGGTAGTACTGCTCCTTGATGGCCTCCCGAAATGAATTCCAGGTGGGTGTAGCTGAAAACAGTGAGCCGGTACTTTCATCCTTCTGCTCGTAGTAGGTTTCCCACCAGTCCTTGACGTGGGGGGCTGCTTTGAGAAGAGCAAAAACAATCTTTTCCCAACTCGAAAATTCATGAACAAAAAAATAACCCTCTAGCAAATTTAACCACTTATCTACAACATCTGCGTCTATCTGACCCTCGAATATGGGGATTTCAAAATTAACTTGTACCTTAAAGGGAGTGGCGTTTCCAGAGTAGCTGCTGGAAGCCGATGCGTCACCTCTAGGTAGCCGCTGAAGGATCTGCGCAAAGCTATCCATCATCGTGTTCCTTTGCCGCTCGAGGGCTTCTTCAAGCAAGATTTTGATAGGATCCCCTGCCCCCTCGTCTTTCCTCTCATCCGCCATGGGAGGCCATCGGGATTTGCGAGGCTGGTCTTGCAAAGGTTCGACCAGTTCAAGCCCTAACTCCTTATATCCTGATCTCGTTCGGGACATGCAAAGAAAAACAGAGAAAAAGCAGACCACTCTGATACCATTGATCCGGATTTAAACAGGAACGCAACAAAATACAGAGATAACCATATACACAAATATGCAGCGGAAATAATGCTTCATTTCATTAATGGAAAATACTGAAGTATGCTTACAACCAGACATGGAAATAAACTAGCTAGGGCGATGGTAGCTTATCTCTGAGAAGAGATGTGGTGACTACATGCCTCTGAATTGTGTTACAATGAGGCTCGGAGGCCTATTTATTGTTGAGAAACAACGAAAAACCCTTCACATCCCAAAACCTAACCCTAGAAGATGAAACGCCAAATTGTGGGCCCCGTTTGGGTAAATTGGTACATCAATTTCTAGGGTTGTAACTTTGGCATTGATCTCGTTCGATGCGTAGATAACTCATTAGAAAGATCTATCTGAGAAATAACACTTGGAAGGAAAACATCAAGTCTGGACCATGTTGCCCCAGATTTCCAAAAACGTCGTTTAGGGCCTCAAAATGGCTCCGGAAGTTCAGGACCCAAAAAACTGCTAAAAATAGTAAGTTGTGCTACAATTAAGGAAACTGAAAATGCTGAGAGAAACAATGATGGGGGTCTAGATGGACTTGGTAGGTGGCCACCAATATCCACCTAGATCATCTTACCTCCTGGTTGCTTGGTTTCTTTGCCTTTGTTTGTTGACACGACATTTACTTTTGAGGCTAGAAGTTCCTCATTTGCATCTTGACTCGAAACCGTGCGGGCCTTTGCGATGTGGCCT
The DNA here is from genome assembly GCA_000404065.3 of Pinus taeda. Taxonomy (NCBI): domain Eukaryota; kingdom Viridiplantae; phylum Streptophyta; class Pinopsida; order Pinales; family Pinaceae; genus Pinus; species Pinus taeda. The sequence goes on from APFE031392028.1 coordinate 5,569, forward strand.
TTGTGGTTTTAGTGCTTGTCGTACCTATCACACCATCTCCAGCATGAGAGTCTTTGTTTGATTTAGGAGGCGGAGGAACAGAGAATTCTGGTCTAGGAGCATCAGGGATTTTATCGTAGAGCGTGCCAGATTGAGTATAGATCAAGTCTAGATATTGTGCATGAGCAATAACTTGCTCTTCAGTGACGACTCCCCCTTTTGCCACATCTTCTATAATAGCGGGCAACAGTGACTTAATAAACCATTCAGCCAATAGCTGATTAGGAACATATGTGTTTACCATTCTACGACGACGCCGCCACTCATGAATATGATCGGATATGTGAGTGGCTGTCGTTTGTTTGAATTTGGTAAGTAGCTCAGTTCCTGTTTCGTACCTGATAGGTAACTGGAAATGGGTTAAAAAGGTTGTGGCTAGGGTACTGAAGTTATCAAACGAAGCTCTAGGCAGTTCGATATACCACTTTGTTGTTGGACCAGTTAACGTGAGCAGAAAAAGGCGAAGTCGAATCGAATCATCATTGAGAGTGTTTGACGAACACCATAGATGAAAGGTCATCACATGATTCGATGGGTCTTTGCCCGGATTTCCATTAAATTTAGGAATATCCGACGGAAGTTTATGCGGAATTGCCGGCCACCAAGGGGCGTAGGCAATTGGATCGTTCGTTAGTCGACATAGATTCGGTAACTCTAGAGTTGCCACGAAAGGAAACTTTTGATTCAGGCTTGGTTGAGCATACCCAGGATAAGACGGAATCATTTAAGCAGTCGGTCTTTGCATACCAGCATAATGCATTTGATGTTGGTAACTTTGGTAAGGTTGATGGGCATAATCATTATGATATGGTTGATATTGCTGCCCATTAATTGCAAAGACTTGTTGCTCATATCCTTCGTAAGCTTGCTGGAATTGCGGTTGTTGGTATTGCACCAGACATGGTTGTGAAGCCATGGACTATTGTCCAGCACTGACTGTTTGACCAAGATGGGGGTTGGTGTTCCCCATTTGAACCTATGCCATTCCACTAGTAGGTGATTGTGGTTGTGTCGAAGGTACAAGAGATTGTTGTATTGCAACCTACGAAACTTGAGGTTGGCATACAACTGGTGACGCTTGTACTTGCGATACTGCCATAATAGCTGGCGTAGTGGGAATGTTTTTCATAGGTGAACTTTGTTGTATTGAGCATACAACTCTTGGTTGTTGAGACAGGACTGGTACCCAACCGCTAGTTGTGATTCCAGCATAACCCAAATTTTGTTGCGAACTCACGCATGCTTGTCCTTCTGGGGAAGACAATGAAAGGGTATAGGGCCCTCCATATGATGGTAATCTAGTGCTCAAAGGGATAATGTGCCTTTGGGGACTACTTTGCCCAAATTGACCTTGTGACGGATCAATTTTTCGAGACTCAACGTAAGAGATTCCAGATATAATTCCGGATGAACAAACGGGAACAATCCATACTGTCGAAATAGTTCCAAGATCGACTCCATCCAGCAATTGAAAGCTGGTGTGCCAAAATAGCAGAAGGAGCTTCCGGCGTTGCTGTGTCGGGTGACACAGTCCTTGATGTTGACGGTTTTTCAGACATATTAAGTCTATCCAAAATATTCCTCAGCAATTCTTCAGGAACTTCCGAGGGTGGGTGAATATTCTCTGATGAAGAAGGATATAGGGCGATCCCAGCTCCAAGTTGCGTTGGAGTGCTAGATGGAGGATCTTCCACAATCTCTTATATGGCAATCAATCCAGGAGGAAGTGGCAGACCGTCAAGTCTGTAAAATATTTCTGGTGTGTAAGTTCTGCAGCAGCAGACGGTTGGGGAGTAACACCTTCTGAATCGGCTATCGATGGAGCAGGTTTAGGAATAGAAGTGTTAATCGTCACACTAGGATCAGTTGTAATGTCCTTTTGCTGTTGCGGAATTTCTTCTGTAGAGGTAGGGAATCCAGAAATGTTCGGAGTAACCGGAGTCTCTAAGGATGTTGGAGTGCTTGCTCCAACCAACCTAAGGGACTTTGATCTGGTTAAACGAGTTCGCTTCGTCCGGAATGGCTTCGTTTCCTGATTCAATGATGGTTGACTCGTAAGTCTCCGCGAACGACGGGGTTTTGATTGACTTTCTTCCACGATTGCGGATTACTTGATTAACTCAAAATAAAAAGGGAAAAATGTTTTTCGAATTTAATGAATTTTAGATGCTTTGACACAACTTGTTTTTTCAATTTTAAAGAGTCGAGAAAAAACAAAAGATGACTCTAGTCGCCTTTGATTTTTATTGAGCTTGAAGTGAAAAGCGCTCAGAGGACCTTTTCCTTTAAGTAGTATGAAAAGGAGCAAAATGGACTTCTCTGGAGATCTAGGCAGAGAGGATTACCAAACCAATCGTAAAACTGCAGAATACTTTTTACGGTACATAAGTCAATCTTCTTGAATGCCGTGTTCAGTGCATTACGATCGATAAGGCAACAGACACAGCTTCCTAAGGATAAAGGATGCAGCCTATTATGGTCTCCCAATATATACATGATGATACATGGGAGTACAAGTTCGTACTGGCACTTACCATCTTAGAGTGGAGGAATCACCCAACCAACACTGAAATCAACAGTTACCAGGCTTTACGATGCCGAAATACGTCTCTAGCCTAGACCTCTAGATGTTGTGCGTTAAGTTCCAAACTGTTGTTAGATTCATTGGATTTATTTTAAGTTGATCTTTCTTAACAGTTTGCCTTTCAGGTTCACCACGTGATGTATGTAAAATTCCTAAATGCAGTCTAAGATGATAAATAGACGTTTTATCTTCTTTCATCAATTAAAATCCTAGCTACTAAAGGGAAGAAAGTCAAGCATCTTTACTTCACAGAGCACAGAGCACACGCTAATATGCACAGTCCTAAATCAAGCCAAGAATTCAAAATGCAAATGCACATGCATGTATTTGTTTTTTAGCTCTCTTAATGTGTGAATGATGTTAAGAAGCTATGTGCAAAATTGAATTACTTTTAAAGCGACTGTACTCAACAAGATTCTTTTTCAAAACAAAGTGAAAGCAAGAGAGACACTTTGTGATTTTGAAATGGAAATTGCTTTTCGACACTTTAAAACTAGTAATTCAAATCCTATGCAATAGTAACTGTATAATCAACTATCTAAAAAATGGAATTTCTTTCTAAAACTAAAAACGACAGCTACGACACTTTCAGATTTAGAGACAACAGTTCGACTATGCTACTTTTTGCAAAAGAGAACCAAAACGACACACAATACATAAAAACATTTATAGTTCTTTGCACTAAGGAGGCAGAATAATGCAAGAGAAGGGGGTTTTCACAGAAGCACACTGACTATAGATAGAAAAACTCATGAATAAGACTGAAAACAGTGAGAAAAAATCCACAGTTGAAGGGCAAAGTCAATCCTCCCTAACCATCGCACCTGTTACACAGTGAACTCAGTATGTGGCGCACCTACTCCATTCGGGAAGTGTGATGCATACAGGCTGCCTTCAAGGCAGGGTGCGATGGTAGTAGTGTGAGACTTTGAACGAGATTTCACTCACAGTTTGCAATCTAATTCAGGTGTTTAGGTTGAATAAGTAAATACCAATGTATGTAAAACACAGGGGTGATCTAAGAGGTTACTAGAGCCACCACTTAGGTCAATTAGATTGCTTGCAGATCTATTGTTTAATTCATAAAAAAACACGGAGATTGACTCAAGCAGCATTGATCTACTTTGCATTTGTATGACAAATACAGTTCGAAGGCTAGCTGGCTTGACTTCAGGATCCTTCTGTATGTTTATAAAAGAAACAAGGATAAATAAGCTAACAAGTAATCTAGTCGCTCCCCAGTGGAATCGCCAATTTGTTATATGGGAATAGTGTCCACTCGGATGCTGCTATTCCCACTAAGATGGGTGGCTATCTTAGAAACAAATAATCAAAGTCTACTATTGATTCCTTTTATCAAAATAGATGAGAGGAGAACCAAGAGGGCCAACCAGAGTCTTGCGCTCGATTTCATCTCCTTATTGATAGAGTTTTTGCCACTTCTTCTTTGTCTGCTCAGCTTCAAAAGGACCTGTGGAATCACAGCAACATACTACTATGCAAGAAACAAGGATCTAAATTCATAAATAATGCAGGATTAGATGTGCATTAACCATATACAAGCATATATAAACAAGTACACAAGAATATGGAAGGAAACAAGAATAGATTTATTCAGATGAAAAGTAGCAAGAAGATTACAACCATGTGCTCTGACCCAGCATCATCCTTCAGCTAAGAAGCCCTTCTTCACCTCAAGCAAAGCTAGATCACCCAACACTGTGAATGTACACCAGAATACCAACAACACTTCTCTATAAGATACAAAATTCCAGCCTCTGGATTTCTGTGATGAGGGATCCATATATAGATAATTACAGAGAGGTGAGTCATCTTTTGGGATCTTGATTAGTGTCTTCTCTCTGATAGTTCTTGCTTCAACTTGGAGAATGATGATTTCTTACTCATCCCTAGTCGAAAATGAAGTGGCAAGTGTCAGAGGGGAAGCTTCTGGAAGATTCCATGATCTTCCGCCTCACATTTTTGTCCCTGTCATTTGTCCATTCCTGATCATCGCACCCTACAGAGGAGAAAATCGGTATGCATCACACCCTGTACATTGGGAAGGTGATATGCATCGCACCCTCTGCATTGAGCTTTCAGTATGGTTCAGTTTTAACAATTTATGAGCAGTTTTCACTGGAGAACTTCTGGGAGATGATGTAATCAATTGACCTTGTTCCTTTAGGGAATGAAGCAACACTTTTAGGGACTTAAGAGCCCTTAGTTTATGGACATTTGTGATTGGGGTTGAAGTGCCCAAAAATTTCTATAACACTAGGTGGGGAGGAAGTCATTGGTTTCTTAAGAATAGTTCTCGACGACAATTATAGAGTTTTTGGAAACAACTTTTCTATAGAGAAGTTTGTTTTGTTATTGATAATTTTCATTGACTAACATAAAAAAAATTCTCACTAAAGGTTGTTTTTCATCAAAATTCGTAAGGTCGAAACTAGTAGCATTTTCAGGCTTATAGCATTTGACTGTATTTTCATAACAATGATCAATTTTCCAAATTAGTTCTATTTATACAAGCGAAAAAACAAAATCTAAAAGAAACACTAATCTTTTTTGTTAATTCCCAAACTTAACCATTTACAACCTGTTTTATTATCAAAATAAAGTTATAAACAATAATTTACAAAAATAGAAGAGGTTATCTTCTATGGAAAGTATGTTTTAAGGATCTTCCCATTAACAGGTCAAGATTCTCTTTTTCCTGCTAAATCTTGTAACATGAAAGTGGATGGACCTATGATTTCAACAATTTGGAATGGGCCAAGTGACATTCGTTGAAATTTATAATGTTTGCCTTTTTCTTCATGAACTTTATTCCATTTCAAAACTAAATCTCCAATTTGAAAATCCTTCTTAGATACCATGCTTGAATCAAAGGAAGCCTTTACTAATGCTTGATGATGAGCGTGTGTGATTTTAGCCTATTCTCATTGTTCTTCTAGCTTAAGGATTTGCAATTGTCTTAGTTGTAAAGATGAAGTTGGTGTTTCATCGATAAATTGAACTAAGGACAAAGAAGGAATTGCTAGATGAGTTGGGAAAACTACTTCTTTCCCATAAACTAAATTAAAGGGAGAAGTGCCAATGGAAGCCTTTTGGGTTATTCGGTCTGCTCGTAAAGCATACATCAAAGATTTGTGCCAATTTTTATGATTCTGATCAATGGTTCGCTTAATGATTCTGATTAATTTTTTATTTGTTGATTCAGCCAACCCGTTCCCTTGTGGGTAACAATTGGCAGAATATTTAAGCTTAAAACCTCTTTTAAGTGCAAATTCAGTCATAACATTGCCAGAAAAATATGATGCATTATCAAACATTAAAGCAGAGGGTAAACTAAACCTGGTGATTATGAATTGATCTATGAAATCAACGATCTGCTCAAGATTGGTTGTCTTGAGCAGAACTACTTCTACCCATTTAGTAAAATAATCTGTAGTTGTAAGGATATACCTGTGTTGTTTAGAAGAGTGAGGAATGATCTCACCTATTATATTCAATCCCCATTGATCAAAAGGTTGATCGATGTTGACTGGTTGCAAAGGCAATGATGGTTTCTTTTGTCTTCTGGCAGCAGTTTGACAAATTTGACATTTCCTTACATAGCTATGTACATCTTTAAATAGTGTAGGCCAATAGTATCATGTGTGGAAATTTTTATGTGTTGTAGCATCTCCCACATAATTTCCACCTGCTGGTCCATCATAGAGTTCCTGCAACACCTTTTCAGCTTCATATTTCTCAAGACATCGAAGGAGAACAGAATCATAATTCATCCTAAAACGTACATCATTTATGAGTTGATACTGCTTAGCCTTCAATCTTAAAGCTCTTTGCTTTGTATAATCTAGATTTGAAGGAGCATATCCGTTCTTTAGATAAAATATGATATCAGCATATCTCGATTCAATATCGTTTAGGCTTACCTCATACATTTGTACCTCTTGATTTGAAGATGATATTTCCAAAATAAGCGATGCTCCAGCCAACATCTTGCAAAAGCCTTGTCCTTTTACAATATTTGTTGGCTCGATCTCAGCTTCGTATTCTTGTAAGGTGGTGATCGAATTTTCTCTCTTTTCACCCACATCTTTCTATACTAAGAGATTTCTTACCACTGGAAATGGTACTATGATCTTTGTATGGGTTTTAAGAAGAAAGGGTCTAAAATATTTGATCGCTTTGAAAATAGCATAAGCTTGTTTCTCAACGTTAGAATAATTTAATTCATCCCCTTGTAGATTGGAACTAAAGAAGGCAATTAGGGATTCCACCTTGTCTTGATTGGCTTGAGTGAGTATCGTAGCATATGATTTATCAGATGCAAATGCATACATAATAAAAGGATCAGAAAAGTTTGGAGTTGCTAAAGATGGGGCATTAATAATCACTTGCTTAATCAGATTGAATGCTTCATATTCTTCTTGGCCCCATTTGAAAAGTGAATTCTTTTTTATCATTGCTTGTAATGGTGACACAATTCGTGAGAAGTATGGAACAAATATTTTGACAAAATTAATCTGGCCAAGGAAGGATTGCATGGTTTTCTTATAATGTGTCAAGGATAGTCCATAAATTTCCTTAATTCTAGCGGCATCAATATGGATTCCAGATTTTGACACTATAAATCCAAGAATTTTTCCAAGGGACTTTTTCAGGTTAAGTGAAATCCCATACCTTTGGAAAAGTTGGAAGATTTGCTTTATGTCTTTAAGGTGATTACCATGTTTTTTAGAATATACTATTATGTCATCCAAGTAAATCACCACTAATTTGTTTACTAATCCCTTAAATGTGATATCCATGGTTCTTTGAAATGTGGAACCAACATTAATCAAACCAAACAACATCCTTTGATATGCATAAGTACCTCATTTGGTTATGAATGTGGTTTTTAGTTGATCCTCAAGATGGACCAGGACCTAGTTGTAGCTGGAGAAACCATCTAAAAGGGACATTAATTCTGATCCTACAATTGCTTGCAATATTTGTTCCATAGGAGGTAGGGGAAAATTATTCTTTTGATAGGCTTTGTTAAGATTTTGAAAGTCAATACAAATCCTAATATCTCTGTTTTTGTTTCTAACTGGGACCATATTGGAAAACCACCTAGAATGTCGAACGGGAAAAACAATTTTGGCTTTTAATAATTTATTAAGCTCAGACTTAATATGATTTTCCAGATTAGGATGGATTTTTCTCAACTTTTGCTGCATAGGCTTTTCATCAACTACCATTGGGATAGTATGCTGAATAATCGAGGTGTTGCAAGTCTTAAGGTCATCATAGTTCCAGGCAAAGACATTTTTGTATTGTTTCAGAAGTTGAACATAGGCTAATGTTTCTTTTGGAGCTAGGCCAAGACCTAGGTTAATATTTTGTGGTTTGGTATCCATTCCTAGATTTACTAATTCATAGTTTGGAGTTGAATTCTGAATTTTTGAATTGGTAGATCTTTTAAAACGGTCTTTCAAATAATATAGGTCTTCCAACTTGACTACAAATTTTAGTATAGCATTCTTAGTGCTCTCTTGTTGTAACTGTTGGTCATGTTGGTCCTCATCAATTATCTGATTAGTGTAAGATCCTTCGGATCTCAGGAAACTTACAATATTAGGATCATCATTAAAAATTCTCTAGTTTGAAACATTATCAGGGATGGAGGGCCTAAAGATCAATTAAATTGAGAATCTATCTAGGGTAAATGCTTCTGATGGAATGAGCTTGAAAGCTACATTAGCCAAGAGATCAGTACTTGCATTTTGGAGTCTAGGAATGGGAGAAATATTAAATTCTATAAAATGTTCAGTCAGATCTTGCACTAAAGATTGATAATTCTTCAAATGGCCTGATACACAATGTATAGTATTTCGTACCCGTTTAATAACAATATCAAAGTCTCCGAAGACTTGTAGATACTTGATATCTAATCTGATTGCCTTGTATAGTCCTTAGACTAGAGCTTCATATTTTGTAGTATTATTTGTGTAATCGAATTCGAGTCTACAAGTTACCATAGTTTTATTTCCCTCTGAACTAACTAATACACATCCTTCTCCTGCTCCATCATTAGAATTAGGACTTGTTATCACCCCAAGAAACTCTCCTAGGTTGTAGCTCGAAGATGCTCGGGAACATATAAATTCAACTTATTGTTGCAAATGGATGAAAGTAAGAAATGATGATTGTACAAGCCAGATAACCACTTCTATTTTGCTTGACTCCAAAGATGCGTCAACACCCCCAGACTACAAGGCTTTAGACCACCAATTACACATAGTTTAAGGATTGGGTGAATATGGAGAATACCAACCACACTAGCAGATGCACATGACCATGTGATGGTCGGCTGCAACTAGTAAAGAAGTCTGCAAATCTAATTTCTTAATGCACAGACAGGATGACAACTCTCTGGCACTAAGTGAACAGAAACCTAAATAACTCATTCACTGATACATGCAAGAATTTAACACAGAGGTAGGATAATAGCTACTCTAATGCTAAACATCAAGAGTTTAGGAATACAAGATATCAAGCACACTTGGAAAATAAGAAGCATGAAAAGTGAGCAATTCCCAGCAAAAGAAGCTTATATTAGCTTAAAATGAAGACGAGACACTGCAATTATCAAAATAGTTATAGTCTCTAGAAGTTGAACCTTACATCAAAACATCAACCATCAACCTTGATTACATCTTGTTTTTGTTATATATCGAGTTTCGTTACAAAGGCACTCATCCATTCAAAGTATGGAGGGGTCATAATTGACCACCATCAGCATTTAGTTTCTTGATGGAGCTTCTGAGTGCGATTGCTCGCTGTAGTGGATGAATCTGATCTTTTCCTGTGCTCCGTTGTCCTCTCGGGCAGGTGGAGTGTCATATAGGATGGAACTCCATAACTCGTTAAATGCAGTTATCTGCTCGAGTTCTGTCCTTTTCCTTCTCGGCCATACTGCTTGTTGAATGCAGTTGTTGAGGAGAAATTGCAGTTGGTACTGGTGAACCAATCACTTTTGTCCTTCAGGTGCACAGAATGGTCAAGGGACATGGACTACATGGCGGATGGACGAGCTAAATGAGGGAGAAGGGTCAGCCATCAGATCGGGAGGATAGATGATAGAGATGACTTGGCAGGGAATATTTGAAGAAGCGGGAGCGGAACGAGCGTGGGTCGTTGGATCTTGGCGGAACTGATCCAACGGTGGTCGGGCGTTGAAGGTGCGCGGTGATTATTGAGCTGGAACAGAGAATTAAGTAGTAAGCAGTCTCGATAGCACCGCCTTTGGGCATTAGGTGGTAAAAGGGTGAGGGCATGCGATTCCATTCATCTCATGACACGTAGCAATGAAGGAGAGAGAAAAACCACTCTCCATCGCACGCTAACGTGCCATTTCTTTGTGGGCATGAAATGAGTGAAGGCCATTTGATCTTGACGGAACTGATCGAACAGCGGAGGAGTGATTGGGCGAGTTGCTTTATCGAGTGCGATGGGAGTCATCGGATCAGGTTTTTCTTTTGGTAGTTTTGGGCCTTTATGTAGGGCAATGTGCGATTGCAATCAAATCGCATCGCAATATCACCTCGGCAGAAGCCCAGGGGTGCAGGCTTTATACACACATGGATGTGACTTGCGATAGCGATTAAACCTAGACCTGATAAATGAATTAATCGTTTTTAGGAATGATGAAAGGAGAATGAGCGGTGCAAGGGAAGGAGAAAATTATCATTGTGAGTCTCTTTTGAGCATGACCAAGCACCAAGCTCACTTTTGACCTTTATAAATCAAATATTCTTAGCAGAGCTAACACTGGCTCCTTCTGGGGACGAGATTGTCCCTATGAGGTCTCAAGAACTACAGATCATTTCCTTTCCTGTCAAACCAGATGAGCAAAATTTCCTAGTGTTCCATTGGGCATGGAGTCTAATTAAGCTTACACTAAAACTAATAAAACAACATATTTAAAACTTTAAGGCCTAAAGACCTTAAACAACATAATTTTTCAAAAATCTGCCATTAACTGGGCCATCAAAAACTATCTCCCCTTCCATACTTTGCGGTATGAAAGTATTGTTCCCTTGGATCTGAGAAATGATAAAAGGCTCTGTCCATAAAGCATCAAACTTCCCATGGTTTCCTTTCTTCTCTTTAAGCGCATCCCATTTAAGAACCAAGTCTCCAACCCAAAAACTGTTTGTCTTTTCCCTTCTATCAAAAGCTTCATTGATTCTCTACTGATATACTACTAACCTTTCAACCAACTGTTCTCTGATTTGGCGTACTTCAGCTAAATCAATGATCCCCTTTGCCATGTCTTCTTGTTCGTTCTGCTCTTCCTGCAGGAACTTTGCCACAGGGAGAGTTAACTAAATTGGGAATACATCTTCAATGCCATATACCAGCTTGAAAGGAGAATTCCCTATGGATTTCTTGGTGGTCGCTCTGTCAGCCCACAGTGCATATTTGAGCTTAGAATCGCAATCCTTTTTGTTGTCTTCCAATAGCTTTTTAATTATCCTTATCAAGCTCTTGTTGGAATATTTTACTATACCATTTCCTAGAGGGTAGTATGAGGTGGAATGAACCAGTTTAATGCCCATTGAGTCACACATGTCTACCAATTCTTTCACCCTAAAGGTTGCTGCATTATCTATGACTAATTTATGTGGACCACCGAACCTAGTGAAGATACTCTCTGTCAAAAACCTCATGACCACATGATGATCAACCTTTCTGGTAGGGATTGCTTCAATCCACTTAGTGAAGTAATCTGTGGCTACTAAGATCCATCTATGTTGGCCATTGGAATGTGGATTGATTTCTCCAATGAAATCCAATCCCCATTGCTGAAAAGGGCCACTAGCATGTATGGGTTCTAGCATGTCTGGGTTTTAAGGGCAGGGACTTCAATTTCTTCTTCCCTTCAAATCTTTGGCACCTGTCACAAGATTTAACACATTAGAAGACATCAGAAAATAAGGTGGGTTAATAGTATCCAGCTCTAAGGACCTTATGGGCTATAGTTTTCCAATAATGGTGTCCTCCACACATTTTGGAATGAAACTGTTGCATGACTTCAATGGATTGTTCTTTGTCCAGACACAAAAAAATGCCAGAGGTGACCCTCCAATAGAGTAGGTTTTCATGAATGCAGTATTTTGCTGCCCTGAGCTTAATAGTTCTTGCTTGGCTCAAACTAAGGCCTAGAGGGACTTCTAGCTTCAGCAAGAATTGAGCTATTTCAGAGTACCAATCTTAAGAAGCTATATTTTCTGCCAATGACTGATTTTTCCCTAGTTCAACTATTTCTTTTCCTATCAGACTATTCTCTGAAACCGTGCTTATGAGGTTTATGTCCAACATCCTGCAATTATCTTTAGCCATTAGTCTAGCAAGGCCTTGACCTCTGACCAGCTTGGTGGGCTTCAATTCTATGTTAAACTCAATCAGCTTTGCAATCCATTTAGCCTTTCTTCCATCAGTGCCTGTTTGCATTAGGACATATTTTACTGAAGCAGAGGGAACATATGCAATTACCTTGGAATGCAGAATGTAAATTCTGAAGGCTTTCAAAGATTTGATAAGAGCATATGCCTGTTTTCCAATGATATCATACTTCAGCTCAGCATCCCTTAAGGTTTTGCTAAAAAATGCCACTGGATGCTCTAAACCTTCTTCATCTACTTGCAATAAAACTAATGCAAGGGTGTGATCTGAGGCAAATGAAAATATATGGAACTCCTTGCTATAATCTGGGCTGATTAAAGTAGGTGCTTCCATAATAGCTTTCTTAATGTATTCAAAGGACCTTCTTGCTGCATCAGTCCATTTGACTTCTGACCCCTTTTTCAACATGGAGGTAATGTGTTTTACAAGTTCTGCAAAATTAGGAATAAACCTCCTTACAAAATTTATCTTCCCCAGAAAGGACTGGAAGCCCTTCTTTGATCTTGGAACAGACAAGATTTGTATTGCTCTTACCCTTTCTAGGTCAATTTTGACAACTGTAGCAGAAACAATGTGTCCTAACAACTTGCCTTCTTTTAAAGCAAACTATGACTTTTTAGGATTGACTGAAATCCCAAACCTTCTGCACTTCAAGAACACTTTCTTCAAATGCTACAAATGGTCATGATGGCTACTGGAGTATACTATTATATCATCTAGGTAGATAAGGACAAATTTATCCTTCTCTCCTACAAATGCTATATCCGTAGCTCTCTGAAAGGTGGCTCCAACATTCATTAGCCCAAAAGGCATCTTAGAGTACATAAAAGTGCCCCAAGGAGTGGTGAATGTAGTCTTCTCCTAGTCGTCTGGATGTACAACAACCTAGTTATACCCTGAAAATCCATCTAGGAAAGACATCACTTTGGCCCCTAAGACCTTCTGTAGAAAATGCTCCATCTTGGGCAGAGGGTAATTGTCTTTCTTAGATCATTTGTTTAAGTTTCTGAAATCAACGCAAAACCTGATTTCTCCACTTTTCTTCCTCACCACAACCAAATTGGCTACCCATTTTGAATATCTGAGAGGGACTATGATTTTGGTAGCTAGTAACTTCTTGATTTCTTTTTCAACTAGGGGAAGGAGCAAGGGATTTATGGGCCTCAGCTTCTGCTTGAAAGGGATGGTGTCTTTCTCTAAAGGAATTTTATGCTGGATGATCTTTTTGTCATATGTCTTCAGCCTACTATATTCCCAGACAAAGACATCAGCAAATTGCTTCATTAAATTGTAGTACTCATAACTTTGGGCAGCAGATAGATGAGTGGACATATTTATGTATCTTAGATGCTCTGGACTCCCTATATTATGCCTATGGACTGCAAATTGGTCTTCCTTTTGGGTAACCTTATGAGGCACATCATTCTGGTCAAACAACTTTTCTAAAGGGACCATACCCCTATGTATCTGATTTCTGGGCAGGTGGACAATGCTATCTTTACCAACTTTGTTTCTAATCTAGGGTTGGCGACTTTATTCCAAGGCTTCATTCTCTTGATCAATTTTCATTTTAGATAATTCACCAATGACTTGCAAAAACCTATTCACTTCATAATCATCTTCAAAGAATTTCCAATGCTGGACATTATCAAGCAAGTATGGCCTATATTTCATTTGAACTTCATAAACTAATCTAGGAGGTTTGGGGGCAATAAACATGCTAGCAGACATAGCAAGGGAATCAACAAGCTGATTTTTAACTCTAGGGATGTATGAGATACAAAAATAATCAAAAGAAAATTTAAGTCTCCATACCTCATCTCTATATGCTTTCAGCCTTGGGTGCTTTGCTTGAAATGTTTTGTTGACTTGCTGAATGATAAGATAAACATCTCCAAACACTTTTATGTTTCTTATTCCTCTGTCTTTTGCTGCGTTAAGACCCAATATCAGAGCCTCATACTTTGCTATATTGTTGGTGACTTAGAAAGCCAACTTAAATGGCAGATGTGTGCTTTCTTATTTTGGAGATACCAGCACCACCCCTGCTCCTGCAGTCTCCTTGGAACATGCTCCATCAAAGAACATCTCCCAAACCTGACTTCCTTGCTCTCCCTCGACCTGGACTATTGGTTTCTTTAGCTGCAATAAGGCCTTCTGGGATTCTTCAATTTGGAGAATACATGCTCCAAAGTCAGTGTCCATAGCATAAATGGGATGATTAGAAGGGTCCTTCTCATCACTAATGATGTACGCCAACTGTGCTTCTTTGTACAATATCCCACTTTCCCCTCCAAAAACTGGGATAGTGGCATAAGATAAGTCATTTTGTAATGTCCCACTTAGTCTCTTAATCCACCCTTTGGACAACAGCATGCCAAACTTAGGAGGGACATCTGCTACCACAATGTTCATCACCGTGCTCTTCATGGGCAACTGAGTTATAGTAATAGCTAAATATTTAATTAATTCTAGGCATTTCACCTTTCTTGAACCAAAGGAGAATAGATCATGATATGGTCTAGTGATATCAAAGCGTAACTCTTCCATGCAAACTTTGGGCATCAATTTGTGGCTGGTCGCCGTGTCTAGCAGGAAATTGTGGAGGATTTTGTCATGAATGGTCAAGGAGACATAAAATGATGGATAATTATCATTAGCAAGTTCATTCATTGGGCTAAGCACAACTATAGGCTTATCATCTTGCAAATTGACATAGTTGGTGGGGGCTTGTATGGCTTTAAGCTCAAGAGCATCAAGAATAGGCTTTCTAAAACTTTACTCTTTGCAGGTTCTATCAGAGGCATAGATATTTTTAATTTCTATACTTCTGCTTCCAAGCTAAAAGGGGAAGGGGACTTGTCAGGACCTCTTACCTCTTGAGCTAGTGCTTTAAGGATGACTGGATCAGCCGCTGGTCTTTTCTATCTGATTTTCTATTGCTCTGTTGGGACAACAACTTTTTGGGCAAGATTCTCCTTGACATTGTGTGCTTTTGACTTCAGATTGTATCTTTGTTGCTCATCAGTCTACAAAATAGCCTCTCTGTCCCACCTTTGACTAGTTTGGTCCTATAGAAATGATTCTTCGTAGGCAGCCAATGTCAAAAAAGTAGCACTGCCTTTATCTTCCATGCAATGAATTTCATCCTCTTCTTCAAACTGCTCCTCCTCCATGAATATGTTTTGGAAAGGAGCTTTAACCTTTTGTTCTTCATTTGCTTCTTTACCTCTCTAAATTATTTGCAATTGTTCATTTGCTCTTTTGAATGGATTTGGGTTTCTGGGAGAAAACGTGCTTGGAAGCCTTCCCTTTCCAGAGCTTTGCTCAAACTTCAGCTTAGATATCTCAGCAGCCAATGACTCTATCATCTTAGTCATTTTATCTAATTTAGGTTCTGAAGATGAAGCAGAGGAAGAAGAAGACTCACCTTTGTGCCTCCTTTTGTCCACATAACCTTTAAGTTTTTTTGCAACCATAATATTAGATTCCACCTCTAAGGCTGCATCTTGCATTTCAGCTAGAGTATCACATCTTCTTTATCTCAACAATAGGCAGAAATCAGAGTCAAAAGCATTGGCATAAGTGAGTTTGGAAGAGGTGGGGGTTGGCTTTACTTCAGCTGGTATCTTACTATACATATGATTGAATCTTTTATTAAAATCAAGCAATGATTCCCCATTTTCCCTCTTGAGGTTTCCAAACTGTGTATGGTAATATAGCAAGTCTTTTTTATCTCCCAAATGCTTCAGAAATACATCATCTAATGCTTCAATGTCTGCTATAGACCTAGGGGTCAATTCTCTGAACCACTTTCTAGCCTCTCCATCAAGGCTCTGTACAAACACTCTCATCCACACATCATCCTCATTGATATCTAGGTTATTAGCATAACTATAAAAAGATTCAAGGTGTTCTTTAGTTGTTACTCCCTCTGTACCAGTGAACTTGGGCATATATTTATGATACCCTCCAGCAGGCATGGAATTCAAAGGGACGGGCAAGACCAAGGGTCTATACCTTACGGCTATGATTCTTTCCATCTTCGTGGGTGCCTATTGGCCTTCCATGACTGGGATGGGTGGAAAGATACTGATAGATTGGGTGGTAGGAAGCAATGAAATAGATGACAGAGACAAAGGAATATGATGGACTGTATGGGAGGCTTTATTTGGATTGAGATCCAAAGAAGAACTAAATGAATAAGGAGCTTTATGAATCTCTGAGGGTATTTCTTCACTAACAATGCTAGGCTCTATATCTTTAAACTGTGGATGTTCGGCCACAAGCCTTTCTTGCAAAGATTCATAAGATTTCTTAGGCTTACCTAATCATGATGCTCATTTCTGTGATGTTTTCCTCTACTTGACAATCTTCTTAGGGTTAGGCACTGCGTCATCTGGTGATTTCTGAGGTTTTCTCCGAGTATGCCTCACAAACTGAGCCAGAACTGTAATGTGGAGTCGCCACTAGGTTGATCCTCTAGTAGAATCGCTAGATATATGATTACAACTGGAAATGTGTCCAGGCTTTGACTATCATCAAAGCTGGAACTGTGTCATTTCCCAAGGAAGCTGAGCTTCAATCTCCTCTCCTTGGCAATGGCACCAATTAATGCTATCACCCCAAGAAACTCTCCTAGGTTGTAGCTCGGAGATGCTCGGGAACATATACATTCAACTTATTGTTGCAAATGGATGAATGGAAGGAATGATTCTTGTCCAAGCAAAATAACCACTTATATTTTGCTTGACTCCAGACATGCGTCAACACCCCCAGACTACAAGGCTTTAGACCACCAATTACTCAGAGATTAAGGATTGGGTGAATATGGAGAATATTGACCACACCAGCAGATGCACATGACCATGTGATGACGGGATGCAACCAGTAAAGAAGTCTGTAAATCTAATTCCCTAATGCACAGATAGAATGACAGCTCTTTGGCACTAAGTGAACAGAAACCTGAATAACTCATTCACTAATACATGCAAGACTTTAACACAGAGGTAGGATGACAACTACTCTAATGCTAAACATCAAGAGTTCAGGAATACAGCATATCAAGCACAACTTGGAAAAGAAGAAGCATAAAAAGTGAGCAATTCAAAGCAAAAGAAGCTTGTGTTAGCTGAAAATGAAGACAAGACGCTGCAAGTATCAAAATAGTTACAGTATCTAGAAGTTGAACCTTACATCAAAACATCAACCATCAACCTTGGTTACATCTTGTTTTTGTGTATATATAGAGTTTCATTACAAAGGCACTCGACCATTCTAAGTATGGAGGGGTCATAATTGACCACCAACTGCATTTAGTTTCCTAATGGAGCTTCTGAGTGCAATTGCTTGTTGTAGTGGATGAATCTGATCTTTTCCTATGCTCCGTTGTCCTCTTGGGCGGGTGGAGTGTCGTATAGGATGGAATTCCATAACTCGTTAAATGCAGTTATCTACTTGAGCTCTTTTTTTTTCCTTCTCAGCCATACTGCTTGTTGAATGTGGTTGCTGAGGAGCAATTGCAACTGGTACTGGTGAGCCGATCATTTTTTTCCTTCAGGTGCACAAAATGGTCAAGGGATGTGGATTGCATGGCGGATGGACAAGCTGGATGAGGGGAAAGGGTCAACTGTCGGATCGGGACGATAGATGGTAGAGATGACTTGGCAGGGTATATTGGAAGAAGCAGGGGTGGAACGAGCATGGGCCGTTGAATCTTGGTGGAATTGACCCAATGGTGGTCGGGAGAGGAAGGTGCATGGCGTTTATCAGGTGGGGACAGAGGATTAAGTGGTAAGAGGTCTCGATCGAACCACCTTTGGGCATTAGGCGATAAAAGGGTGAGGGTGTGCAATTCCATTCAGCGCGTGACACGTAGTGACAGAGGAGGCAGAAAAATCACTCTCCATCACGTGCTAACATGCCATTGCTTTGTGGGCATGAACTGAGCGAAGGCCATTTGATCTTGATGGAACTAATTGGACGGCGGAGGAGTGATCGGTCGAGTCACTTTATCAGGCACGACGGGAGTCATCAGATCAGGTTTTTCTTTTGGTAGTTTTGGCCTTTATGTAGGGTGATGTGCGATTGTGATCAGATCGCATTCCAATATCACATCAGCAGAAGCTGAGGGGCATAGACTTTATACACACATGGATGCGACTTGCGATAGTGATTAAACCCAGACCCAATAAAGGAATTAATCGTTTTTAGGACTAATGAAGGGAGAATGAGCAGTGCAAGGGAAGGAGAAAATGACCGTTGTGAGTCTCTTTTGAGCATGACCAAGGACCAAGCTCACTTCTAACCTTTACAGATCAAAGATACATAGCAGAGCTAACAGAACCATCAAAAAATAATTTCCAAAATAAAGATTTATTTACAAGACTATCTATAAAATTAACACATTTAGAACTATCTATTTAAGAACAGTTTTCAATTTGCGATAGAACAAAATGTTCTAAGTAAGGCGAAGTATGAGAATTAAAATTTCCTAAGAAAGAGTCAACAGAATAGTTGCCAATTATATTGTTGTTGTATGCTACAGGTTCATTTTCTCCTTCCAATTCTGTCACTATGTATTTTTGGTGTCTTTCTCGGTCAATCTTTATCTGATTTGGTTTACCATTGTAAGGGAGCCACATATGTGACCAATCGGTTGCAAAGTATCCATGAATATTTTTAGACCAATCCCTACTAAGAATTAAACCATAAAATTCAAGAATGTCTGCAACTATAATATCAATAACTTGACATACCTTTGGATTAGATGACAGCCTTATGGTAACTTCATTTACTTCACCGATTACTTCAACTTGTGACCAATCAAGATGAACTATGCGTACTGCAGATTTTTGAGGTTGGACGTTTAACTTTGCACATATTGTTTTAGGTAAGATATTAGATGAAGCTCTTGAATCTACCAAACAATTATGCAATTTTTTATTGAAAATTTCATAAGTAAGAAGGAATGGGGGAGTACGGAATTTTGACCTACCTCCAATTAAAGCGATATCATTCGGATCAACTTTATTTTCCATATAAGTTGGAGGTTTTCCCATCTCATGAGAAGCTTGTGAGATTACAACAGCGGGAAGAGGTGCAACGGGTACTGCATGTAACTCTTTCATAAGCAGCTTTTTTTGATGCTTCAATTTGCTCAACTCATGAAAAGTAATGTTAGCCCTAGTCTTCTTCATATCTTCAACAATATTATACTCCATCTCATCAGAAATAATTATTGTTTTTGATGGAGTTGAGGGATCGGATTGGACTAGGCTTGTTTGAGTCGCTTTTGGTGATGATTTCTTACCTGTGACTTTATCTTTAGATGTTGATCTTGCGCTCTTCTGTTTAGGACTAGGTTGTGGAGGATTGAGTTGATTTCTAGTTCTTGTACTATTTGGTAGTACTTCTTGATCCTATTTGTCTGGAAGAATGAAGTCCCACATTATCCGTACTTCTACAACTTCATCTTCATCAGGAGGTTCTTCGTTAGAAACTTCCTGTTCTTCTTCTATTGATTTTGCATATTTTATAACATTGGGCGGATTTGAATCGGTTGAAGGATTTTTTCTCTAAGGCTTGTAGGGTTTTTAAGAAGAAGTCTCTGCTACTTGTTTCTTAATGTCAACCATTTCATTAAACATGGTCTTTAAGACTTTCTGTAATCCTTTTAAATCAAATGGGTCTTTTGATTGATTTTTCTTAGGATCATCTCTAAAAGTAAACTTCTTAGATTTTCTTTCATCAACATTGTTTTTCTTTTCTAAAGCTAAGATACGTTTCTCTACTGCTATCGCTCCTTTCATGTTTTCCACTGCCTTGGCAGCCCTGTCAACAAAGATAGCTATGTTTCATGGTAAAGCAGATATGCACCATTCACTTCTAACTTCTTTGCTAGGCTTGGAAGAAGTCAGAATTTTATTCAAAATCTTATTGAAACACGAGTTAAAATCTTCGATAGGTTCTCTTGATTCAGTCTTTAGATTCGATAGATCATTGATCAGTGTTGCTATAGATTTATCATTGCCGAACTTATTCAAGAATTGCTCTTGGAAAATGTCCCAATTAGTGATGGATCTTGATGGTAATGAAAAATACCAGGATCTGGCTGCTCCTTGTAGAGTATAAGGGAAAATCCGAACAACAACATCTTCATTAGTAACACCATTTAAATTTATTGAGAACATAAAGTTGTTTATGTGTTCTTCTGCTAGCATGTCTGGTTCAGGATTAAACTTAGGCAGCCATTTTTCAGGATGGGTCGATAATTGACTTAAGGGGTTAGGCATTAAGACTGCCCCTAGGTTATTCCATGGCATTTGGGCCATCGCTGAACTAATAACAAAGGAAAGCGTGAATGAAGTCGCTTGTGGAAGGGATGAAGATGTTAAAGTTCCAGTACTCTGATGGACAACAATTTGAAGTGGAGGGGTGGATGGTTGAATTTACATTGGAGAAGTTGGAATGGATGTTGATGATGAAAGAGTCTCACTATTAGACCCTTGAGGTGATTTCCTTGCTCTTTTCCTTTTAGGTAGAGGTAATTTGGTTGGTTCAATACCAATCTTTTCACTTTGCAGTCTGGTTAAGGGATGAGAAGGATTGTATTGTGAAGTCACATTACCTTCATATATTTCAGACTTTTGTGGTGATATGGAAAATCCCTTAAGTTTATGAATCAAAGATTCAATTTCAGGGGGTTCAATAGCAGATTCCTCTGAAATGTTTGTGTTTGTGGCAGTGGTTGTTGTTTTCTTAACTTCTCACTTAGGATATAAAGATTTGGAATGCGATGGAGAAGTCAGGGGCGATGTTCAAGGGGATTTACTCTTAGAATGGTATTTAGATTCGGATTTACTGGCCATTCATAGTTCGGGGCCCTCCTTCTAGCACCAAATATGTTGAAGCCCTGAAAATCGGGTCTTCAACAAGGGGGATACCCACCAGGTCTACACCTTGAAAGCAACTCCTTTTTTGTTTGGGATGGTGGGTCTAACTGGGGATTGTGGGACCAGTTTCCCAATTTGTGTGTGTTGATAAGAATTGATATTTCTATTTTCTAAAGATTTCTAAGTAAAATGCTTTTCATCTAAGTCTAATTTTAAAATGCAATTGTATTCTAATGAACAAAAATATTTAAGTCTAAAACTAACCCGGGATTCAACTTTTCACTTATGCGATCTAAAATAATTTCTAACAACAATTGGTAATAAAGATCATTCAATCGCTACAAGAAAAGAATTCGATAAAAATGAATTGTTTAGTATAAAAAGTTAGTCGAAACAATCGTGAGAAGCATATCACATAATAATTCATTCATATGTTGAGCATAAACAGAATAGTCATCACCATACAAAAGTGCCAAATGATAACTCAAACATTCAAGCTTTCATATATAAATAACTGAGCATAAAATATTACTTAGTCATAAAAGAAGAAATTGTTAAGAGATAAAAGTACCATTAATAACAAGTCCTACTCATGAGCTTCAACAATATAGATCTATCTCTTCCTAATTCAAGATCTACTAAGAGTACAAAAGTGCATTTCAGTAGCAGACATCAAACACAAATATCAATAAATCTTGTTCCATTCATTCATCAAAACCTCCACTGAGGGTGTAGAAGTGCATGTTCCGAGGAAATATATTTGACAAATTTCAAGACCCTTCTCTAAATGCATGAGAGGGGTTAAAATACTACTTCCTCTACTAAAAATAGTTTATTAGGTTTAAATTACCATCCTCATCTAAGGCAGAAATAAATCAAAACTAAAATTAAAACTGAATCTAAAAATAACTATCTATCTATCTGTTCTTTGTGGTCACAAGCATTCAACATTGGGTTGAGGAGGGTTGGTTGGCCGACCTACGATTTTAGTTGCCCTGCGAAAACAAAATCGGCAAGTGTTGGTGTTATCTTCTCGGCAGAGTTCGTAAGGCATTTGAGAGTCATACATTTACTGTACGGTGTACTACCAGTAAGTTTTCCAATTCAACTTGGTCAACTTCTTGATGGAATCTACCCTTTCCTCAGCCTTCTATCTCTAGCTTGTGTGCAGTTGCTATGCTTTTGGGAGAAATCCTGGTGCGGTCTCTGATATGAGGTTTACTCTGTGTAGGTTTTCATTAACAGATTCAATGATGTTGTTTGCCACTATAGATTCTTCTTCTGTTGCCTATTCCGCCTTCCTAATCTGTGTGTCCCACTTATGGAAAATAATTTCTTTGTGGGCTTCATTGATTCTGAGTGCACTTGCTTTCTTTCCTTCTTCTGATTCCTGCCAAGCCAAAGAATCAGAAATTCTCTTGTCAATTAAATCATAATCTTGTAGCAAATCCACGACTTGATTGGTAATTTTATCACTCATTTTGCAATGGGAACTCCATTGCGATATTCTTTGGCATAATGCTTCTAGCTATTGAAAGAGTTGGTCGTTTAAGCCAAGGGCTTCTGAGACAAACTATGTAAGATTGGGATCATCTTTATGCATTTCTAACATAGCTTGCAACTGATTTTCTTTTTCAGCCAAATTATTCTAGTATCCCAGCTGCATCTGTTAAAAATCTTGTTGTAACTTTTCTAACCTCTCCTCTGCTTCTCGGTCAGCACTGGCTTGCTGTAGCTGTTGCTGTAAAACTTGAATTTGTTCCTCTCTATATTTGAGTAATTTTTGTACCTTGGATGCTTTATCTATTGTAGCAGAAGCATAAGCTCCTGCGATCTGAGATAACTTAGTCAAATTTTCAATAGGGTCAGTGGTAGGGTCTCGCCAAAGGACGTCTAGCTACTTTGCCTCAGGTGAGAGCGCACTGTCGAGTTTTATCTTCTTTCTTTAATTTATTACCACTACTTTATGTTGCGGGCTATAGAATACATCTAGAGGAGGAATCTCCTCTATCTTGAGCATGATTTCAGATGATGGGGTAATGGGAATATGCTCTACCTTTGGAGCATTGCTGACTGTTTCCACGATCATATCTGTCATTGTCTGTACAGTTATATTTGTGTTCAACTCCTCAATATCAATCAATTCATTTAATGTTTCCCACTCCTTATCTAGCTCAGTTCTCACTAGCTTTGGTGGCTGGATGATGGGAGGGGGATCTTTTACCTATGGTGTAGTCAAGATCGATTGCTCTAGGCGCTCTTTAGACTAGGAAGTATCTCTTACTGACCCTTCACTTTTATTATGGTCACTCTGGGATTGTTTAGAACGTTCTAGTGATTCTTTTCCAGACTTAGACCTATACTTCTCTGTACCTAAGCTTCCACTTAAACTGATACTGGGAGTAGGCTCCCTTATTGGCTCCAAGCATAACTTATCCAAGGGAATGTTAGCTAATATCCTTTCTCTGTACAACTTGAATTCTTGGAATTCTGGTGGGGAAAATTGAATTTGGGCCATGTGCAGAACCTCTTTTAGTGTGCTTTTTTGTTGAAAGGCATCATCAAAAAGGTCATTTTCTTTGGAAAATACCTTTATCTTAACAATAGTAGTGAAATTCTTAATGACATCAAAAGGGTCAAATTGTCTTCCTGGAAACTTGAACAGTCGTAAACACAACATATTGTCTACTTCTTTGAATACATGACCTAAATCAAATAATGAAAAGGCCCACAGGCCAGAGGAAATTGCAACCAAATGGACTTCTTCTTATCTTTCAACTCGTTGCTTATTCCACCCACCCCGCAGGTATGGTAGGAAATTTCTCGAGCCAATAACTTATCAAGAACATATAACGGTAGGACATGAGGGGAAACAATGCTTCCAAATACTCTGACATAGGTGAAAATCTCTTCCCCAAACCATCTTGCGAAAGGGAGAATATCAACTTCCGCTTTAGAAGAAAATCTTGGGGCATCCCTATTATAAAACATTCTACACAGAGGCAACATAATTCCATGGAAAATCTTGTAAAAATATGGAATAAACTTGGAATCCCACAATTCTTTATGATAAATGTGAATGGGCAAGGGATTCTGTGTAGTCCACTTCCAACCCATTAAAGGAAATTTGGAAACATAACAGATTGCATCCATAACATAAGCAGCTAAATAGAAAGGAGGATAAATCCTCTGAGTGGTAGTTCTTTTGGACCAGTAATTCCAAATAGCCGAAGCTAAATTATCAGACAATATCTGAGCCCAATCCATAATAGTGGCATTGGTGGCTACATCTAATAGGGGTAGCCACTCAGATGAAAACTTGTTGACGTTGGGCTTTCCACATAGTCTACATAGCATAGCAGCAACGAAGCAATATGGGGAGGAGAGGGAACTAGTACTGTACTTTCCGTGTTTGTCCTTTTTCAATGGTTCTTCCCTCACTGATCAATTCTTGGTACACTCTGCCAAATCTTCGTTTTATTTGGTAAAATTCTCCATGAACTGCTTGTTGTAGGTTGCCTATGGCTTTGTAGATGATACATAAGCCTTAAATCTTGTGCAGTGAATGACCCAATGAGGTTTTGGCCTCAAGTCTTTAATTGTCTATCTATTATATCGGTATTGTCCAGTACCCACTTGACCATGTATGCATATGCAATAACCTTTGGCCTTTCCACTATTTGGTGCAAGAACGAACATGCAAGTTCAGCGATTGATGCTTCAGACGACCTGTGCAAGTCTGTTGTTACTTTAACCTCCAAACTCTCAGCTTTTCTTCTTCAAGGAGACTATACATGCCTTCCCAAGTAGTTATGCCGACATCTTTTTTATAGGTGGTGTCTGTGTACAAGGGCGTCATATCTTTGTCCTCTGCAACTGGAGCCTTTCCCTTCTTTCCCATTACGTTCTACACCCTGCTGCGTATATTACTCTGCTTACTGCTCTTGCAAATTTACAAATGAGGAAAGAGATAAAGCGACGAGAAATTTCTTTAATTCTGAACTCATATCAAATATACCACCCTACGTGAAATAACCTTTTGATCAGTTTTAAGTCTTATCTCATAAATGACCATCAACTAACCATTAAATTGTCATTAATGCCCACAACTCATTATCGAATTATGAGAAAAAATTTATTGGAAAATGAGCCCTTCAGATTTGCGATAAAGCAATTTTGCGATTTGCTTCGCAATATCGCAGATCGCAATATCGCTAATCCATTTGATCAACAACCATTTATCACCTTGAGTGTCTGCGAGATGCGATTTTCGAGATATCTTATTACATACCACTGGATTGGGATATTTTACCGTAGGTGATACTTGCAGTGTATGAAGGCTGTGATGTAAGATAAGTCTTTAAGATGCATGATCTCGCGTCGTGTTTTCACAGTTCTGAAAGCTTGTTTATATGATGTTCCCCAATGGTTCTTCCCTCACTGAACAGTTCTTGGTACACTCCACCAAATCTTAATTTTCTTTGGTAAACTTCTCCACAAACTGCTTGTTGTAGGTTTCCTGCGGCTTTGGTAGATGATACACAAGCCTTAAATCTTATGCAGTGAATGAACCAATGAGGTCTTGGCCTCGAGTCTTGAATTGTCTATCTATTATATTGGCACTGTCGAATACCCACTTGACCATATCTGTGTATGGAAGAATCTTTGGCCTTTCCGCTATTCGGTGCAAGAACAAACATGCAAGTTCAGTGATTGATACTTCAAACGACCCGTGCGAGTCTATTGTTGCTTTAACCTCCATAACTCTCATCTTT
This sequence comes from Pinus taeda, assembly GCA_000404065.3. Taxonomy (NCBI): domain Eukaryota; kingdom Viridiplantae; phylum Streptophyta; class Pinopsida; order Pinales; family Pinaceae; genus Pinus; species Pinus taeda. The sequence continues at coordinate 31,326 of APFE031392028.1, forward strand.
TATTCTTTGAGGAGACTGTACATGCCTTCCCAAGTAGTTATGCTGACATCTTTGTTATAGGTGGTGTCTATGTACAAGGGCGTCATATCTTTGTCCTCTGCAACTGGAGCCTTTCCCTTCTTTCCCATTACATTTTGCACCCTGCTACGTATATTACTCTGCTTGCTACTCTTGCAAATTTACAAATGAGGAAAGAGATAAAGTCAAGAAAGCTCTTTAATTCTAAACTCATATCAAATATACCACCCTACGTGAAATAACCTTTCCATCAGTTTTAAGTCTTATCTCATAAATGACCATCAACTAACCATTAAATTGTCATTAATTCCCATAACTCGTTATCGAATTACGAGAAAATATTTATTGGACGATGAGCCCTTCAGATCTATGATAAGGCGATTTTGCGATTTGGTTCGAAATATTGCTAATCCATTTTATCAACAATAATTTATCACCTTGAGTGTTTACGAGATGCGATTTGCGAGATATCTTATTGCATACCACTCGATTGGGATATTTTACTGTAGGTGATACTTGCAGCGTATGAACGCTGCAATGTGAGATAAGTCTTTAAGGTGCATGATCTCGTGTCGCGTTTTCGCAGTTCCGAAAGCTTGTTTATATGATGTTCCCCATTACCCTTAGCGATGCGATGTTTTATTATTTAAGAGAACGATCTTATTTGGAACTTATCATAAAACTTAGGTTTTTGGGTTTTGCGGGAGTTTTCCTAAGTTTACAATAGCATGTTTTATTCAAAGGGAAACATAAGTGCTAGTTTTTTATTTTTTAGAAGGGTCCCCATTTATTTAGATTTATTACTAAAACTGAATAAAAGGGGGGTTGTTGTTGGCCACAACATAACCTTAGAATTTTCTCTTAAAGATGATGTGATGGAAAATTGATGATATCTATAAAGTTCTATAAATGGGGTCATTTTTTCTATAGTATGGAAGGAACTGTTATACCACAACTATGCTAGACGTAACCACTTGACCCATTATGTTTGTTTACCAGATAAAAAGCAACGAAGTTATCCTTCCAAACATTTGTTCACTATGTTAGTTTTCCCAATGGATTGAGGATGATAAGATGAGTTATGAGTTGATTGAGTACCAATGCAAGAAAATAATTTCGTTCAAAAATTTCCAATGAAAATGGGATCTTTATCAACAAAAGTGTGCATACTTGATAAGTCTATCAACAACCACCATGGTGACATTCTTTTCTTAATACTTGGGCAAGCCTATGATAAAATACATTGATACCTCCTCCAAATAGTGACTTGCAATGGCTAAAGGTTGTAACAGACCCAAGGTCTTCATTGTCTCAACTTTATTTTGTTGGTAAACCATACATTCTTCCACAAACTTCTAAATATCATATATAAGGCCATCCCAAAAAAATTCCTTCTTGACCCTATGGTGATTTTATAAGAATCCTGAGTGCCCTCTTAAGGGGGAGGTGTGAAATTCCAAAATAATATTTTGTTTGAGTTGGGAATTCTTACGAAGATATAATCGATCTTTCTACCATAATGAATCATTTTTCCAGATAAATGTATCATATGTATTGGTATCTTGCTGAAAATTTTGAATGAGTTCCCACATCTCTTCATCATTCTTCCATCCCTTGCTTCAGCTATCCAATCAGCTTGGATAATATAAATGACATAAATCAATGCTTCCACATCCTCATCATTTCTTGAGAGTGCATCAACAACAACATTTTGCTTCCCTTTTTTTGTATACAATTTCAAAGTCATAACCCAACATCTTTGTGACCCATTTTTACCTCTCTTCTGAAAATAATTTTGTTCCAAAAAGTATTTAAGTCTATCATGATCTGTTTTTAACTTGAAGGGTCTTCCGATTAGGTAAAGTCGTCATTTCTTTAGCGCTTGTAGGGTTGCAAACATTTCCTTCTCATAAATTGGTTTGTGTAAATACTTTCCCTTGAGTAGATGAATTTCAAAATAAATGGGCCTTCCTTCTTGCATTAAAATAATACCAATTCCATTTCCTAAGGCATCGCATTCCACTATAAAGGTTTTTATGAAGTTCGGCGTAGCTAAGACCGATTCTTGTCACCATGCCTCTTTAAGATGTTAAAAGGCCTTACTTGCTTCCGGAGTCTAATAAAATTCATCTTTCTTCAGTAATGTTGTTAGAGGTGCTTCTATTCTCCCATAATTCTTAACAAACTTGTGATAATACCCTATCAACTTGAGAAATCCTAGAATATGCTTTAGGTTTGTGGGGATTTCCGTTGCTTAATGGGTTAATTTTGTTAGGGTGCACCTTAACACCATCATGAGATATAATATGACCCAAATATTCTACCTCTTATACTCCAAAGAAACATTTGAATGTTTTTGAATATAATTGTTTCTCTTGTAATGGTTTGAGTACCCTGTCAACATGTTGAACGTGATCCTTCTAAGACTTGTTGTAGATTAAAATATCATAAAAAAATACTAACTCAAATTTTCTAAGGAAGGGTTTGAAAATGTATTTCATCAAAGCTTGAAATGTGGGAGGTGCATTAGTAAGTTGTAAAGGCATGACCAAAAATTCATAATGACCTTCATGAGTTTTGAATTTTGTTTTCCAGAATGTCTTCAATCTTCATTCTAATTTGATGATATCTTGAATGAACATCCAACTTGGTGAAGTAAATTGCTTGATGTTATTCATCCAACAATTCATCAATGACAAAAATTGGAAATTTGTCTTTATTAGTGAGCTTGTTGAGGTCCCTATAATCCAGACACATACGCCATGATCCATCCTTCTTGTGCACCAATACTACTAGAGCAAAGAAATAACTTTGAATAGTTTGAATTATATCGACCTCTAGAATTTCTAGAACCATACGTTAAATTTCTCTTTTGGGGATAGGAATATTTGTAAGGCCTAATGTTTGGAGGAACAATTCCTGGAATCAAGTGAATAGGATGATCATGGTCATCAATAGGTGGGAGACCTTTGGCAGTCTCAAATACCTTGGAATGATTATCCAAGAACTTTTGGAGATATTGAGAAATATATGTTTTCGATGTTTGAACCTCTAGTGAGCATAATTGGGCAATGATGCCCATTGTTCTTTCTTCAAAATATTTATCATGCCATTAGAGCTGATTATATCCCCTAGTTTCCCTGCGATACCCCTTAGTTTAACTTCCTTTCCTTCACAAAACAAATTCAAGAAAATTTCTTGAAAATTAAAAGCTATCACCTCCAAATATTGTAACCATTGGACTCCTAATCCAACATCAACACCACCCATTGGAATGGAAGGGACTGGACTATTCAATGCATACTCCCCCATGGTTAGCTTGATATTATGGCACTTTCTAGAGAAATTTATAGTTCCTCAATTTGCAACCATCACTTGAAACTTTGTTGCTAGATATAGAAATAAATTCAATTACTTGGCTATATTACATTGAATAAAATTATGGGTACTACCTGAATTAATCATCACTATTACCTTTTTCTTCTTGATGTAACCTTCTACATTGAGATTTTGAGGAGTGGTAATTCCTGCCAATGCATTAAAATATATGGTCGAATTCATTTCTTCTTTCTATGGGGTTGGTTCTTAGTGTATATCCTCCTCTTTTGATGTTTCTTGTGTTAGTGCTCAAATTGTATCCAATTATGAACAACTCGAATACTCATTCATTGAGGACTTAGAAGCCCTCTCGCTCTTGGTGTTATAAGATGACCTCCACTGCACCAGAGGGGGTAACCCTGGTGATAATTATATAATTTTTAATAAGAAAATATAATAATTTTAGTTGATGATAATTTATTAATTGTAGTAACTTTATGGTATTAAAAGAAGAGGACGTTCTATCAAAAACAATTTCTGAAAGCTATAACCTAGACGCGAAAGATGAACCTCAACAAATAAATTTTGAAATTAGATTATAAAAACTTAAAGAAAAACTAAATAAGAACAACACAAAAGATATGAGATGTTGAAGCATTCAAAGATAATAAAAAATAATTGCAACATGTACAAATGTTCTCCAATTTTCCATCCCATTTGTTTGAAGATAACAATAAATATTGAAACCTAAAACTTGTAGAAATGATAGAAATTTATATATTTTGAAATTTGAACAACATCATACACAGATAAATTACAAAATGTAAAATTGTAAGAATAGTAAATGTAAAACATAAACTGTCATAAGTTAAGAGATAAGCTTCTAAAACAAATGGAAATCAAATGTTATTCATCTAGTCATTCAGATTGATGTATGATTTCATAACATAAATGACTAAATGAAATAATTCCTAAATGAGAACAAGTCTCAAATTTAACTTTTGACGATTGTCACACACGCATATACAAACAAAAGAAAATTCATATAAAACATAAGGGAAATATTTCAGTGATGTAATAATATGCTATGTAACATGTACAAGGAGTTTTTCAGAAAACAAAAAATTATCATTTCTATCAGCAAACACCACCCCCCCACCCACCCCCACCATTTATGGGAACCAAGGTCTTAAATAATTAGTCTGAAACATACTTGACTGTGTAACTGTCTTAAATGTAACAAATTTGAATTAAAAAAAACAAATCCTAAAATAAAATGTTTATACATTATGACACCTTCATGACTTTGAAGTCTTGACTTTCTTCATTTTGCCCGTAGGGGAGAAAGCATGGGTCCCGCACATCTTGGCTATGGTTGCCTATGTTGTGATTAATGAAATTTCACTCAAGTCTTCCAGCTACTCTGTTATATATTTCATTGGTGGAACTGGTTGAACAAATTGAGTGGTTGAGGAGACCTACTCAATAACGAGATTTCATTTCAAATGGTTCCTCATCTTAGCCATTTTATCCCATTCTGTAGTTGGCAACCAAGGCACATTTTTATATTTTTTTATAACCATCACCAATCAAGATCTAATTTGATAACGGGTTGTAGGAAGGATTTGTATTATATTGTTAATCCCATCTAAGATGCAAAAATATTTGCAAAGATCGTTTATGATTGTAGCTACTGAAATTTCCTCTTCACCTTGTATTGGCAAGCAACCAAGTTCTTGTTCTATATTCTTCAATTTATCATAGAATTCCTCCTGAGATATCACCCAATTATCTTTTCCCCAAAACGAAGGCACACCAAATCTACCAAGATAGTTCCAGACTGCTCTAAATCCATCTATTTCCTTAATAGCCTTTTCAAATTCTTCCCGCATCACTTGCACCGTGACACACTTTTTTTTAACATACAAAGAGAGAAACACATTGATCTCTTGCAAGAAGGTCCATCTCTCCCAAAGTTTCATCTTGCAACGTATTGATAAGATCAATCATTGAATCAATATATTTCGATCTTTTGTCAAGAGACAAGGTTGTACTTTTTGCTTCTAAATTTCCACTCTTAATAATACCCTTTTCACAGTCTGAGAGGATTTCAACGTAAGCTCTAGATATAGAGATATTTTGTTTGATTTCCCTCCATATTCCCCCTTTAGCCTGAATTAACACTTGATTAATCTTATGGGTAAGTTTATTCACTTTCTGTAGGGTCTTAATCTCATTATACTTTTCCTTTAGAGTAGTTTGAATTTGTTGGATCTCTTCATTTTTTCGATTTATCAAATTCTCACTTCTATATTCGGATCTTTCCCTCTCTGACTAGGTTAGTTCGAGTTATTTTTCTAACTTAGTTATGTTAATACCTAGTAGGTGGGAATATTTAGTTTCAGACGCTTGAGAAGATTTAAGAGCTTGATCAACTGAGGTTCTGTATTCTTCCAAGAGATTGAGGTGATGCTCCTCTTTTTCACAGGAGTTTGTCTTTAGTAGCTGCATTTGTTTAAGGGCCTCTTGGCATTCTTACTCCTTGAGCTACAAGGCTCTTTCCATCTCTTGGAGACGAGTTTCAAACTCTTATTTTCTTTTCAAATTACTAAATTAAAAAATGAGGGTCGTGATCAGGGACTTTTAGAACAACTTGTGAATCTTTGATCTCTTTTTATTTCTCTTCCAGCAACTTCTTAACATGCCTAGTTTCTTTAGGCTATCAACACTATTGGACTACTATATCTTATAATTATTTTATTTAGTTTTTTTTTGTATTTAGAGTCACTAGTGCCACATGAAACTTATCAAAAACCTTTTCAAACATTGCTTGCATTTTTCTATTTCCTGTAGTTGAGTCCAACAATCTCCGAGCCACAATTTTGCATGTGTGTCGACAAAGATCCATATCAGACAACTTCCCCAAGTTAATATCTAGGGATGAAGTCTAGGATCTAAACATTTGGTGATTTTCCTCGATTTATGGTTGGCCAACCATGAGATTCAAAATACTCATTTCAAATTCAGTGGCATAAATAAATTTGGGTCCATCCACAGAAGTTTCATATTTAAGTGTTGGAATCTCTACTAGCTGAGATTGTTCTAATAATAAAACCAAGTCATTACCAGTATCCATTATTTATTTTCCTCTAGTAAAGAAGTGTTTATGAAAAGGGCTTGTGCCCCTAAATCTCTCAGCCCTATGTCATTAATAGCTTGTTGAATTTATTTATCTAGTTTCTCTACCTCTTATTCAAATATGGCAGTGTCAATGTATTCGTCCTTTACCTTTACCCGTCATGACACTTCAGATGGGGTCACAACCTCTGCTTTCCTTTTCTTTGTAGTGGCTATAGTGATAGGGACTGCTTTGATTTCCTGCATCTATATTTTAGCTCAGTTGGGAGAATCGTAAGTTTTTCCCTAGTCTTATGTAAGTATAGGTGGCATTGTCTATATGATATCATCCATAGGTAACAAAACATTGACCATATTTTCTTCTTCAGGTTTTCTCTCATGAGCATAGGCTAATAACCATCCCTATTTCTTTAATCTCGATATGATTCCCAAATGATCATAATGCCATCTATTGTCCTACGGGAATCCAAAAGATAACATTTCCCTTTCCAGGATATCTATAGTCTTTTTACTTTTGGCAATTAGAGATGAAATTGCATATGGATAGTTAAATAGTTCTCCTTTTTTCTTAGAGACAAAATCTAGTTCATTCACAATAGTCTTTTTCCTAAGAAACTCATAGAAAACAATAAGGGAAAAACGTACTTCGGTAGCTAAAAGGGATGAGTTTCAAAACCATATAAATGAATCAAAATAAAGTTAGCGTATAAAAACCAACTCCCTATACCTTTCTCTTCAGTAAGCCTTAATATTTTTCTCAGCTCTTCTACAATTCTATCTACCTCTGCCTTTGTTATTTTAACCTTTAGAGGATATGAAAAGCAATCCATATGTTAGGAGTACGAGTGAGGAATACGCTGAGGATTGGTTACATCATTCCATTTTCTAATTTCCTTATCTTTGTTATCAACATTTGTAACATTCATAAGAAGCTTGGTAGATAGAAAATCTGAGGGGTAATTGAAGACAACTAGATGAATTAAATAGGTACAGTGACAGTGGGAACTAAATGGGACAGTAGTAGACGGGTCGACTATAAGGGCTTAGGTTAGATATTTAGGAAAATTAATCATTTGATGCGATGGTTGGAGAGTGAGGAGTCATATGGCTAAGAATATGGACTCATGCATTTTTGTATTTCCCGCTAATCTGAAGATAATGGAAAAAGGAGAACTCAGTGATTGAAAAAAGGGTTTCAAGGATAACATTGATATGGGAAATTGCAACTTTAGATTTAGATTAGGATTTTTGAGAAAGGTTTTCATAAATTCCAATTTATCATCTTCCTCCCAATTAATAAATTATTGGTCTAACCCATTATCGGTTATATCAATTCCTTGGGTCATAATTCCTAACATCTTGGCCATTGTTTCTTCATCCAATTTAAGGAAGGCCTTATGGATGGAATAAAAGAAGAAGACTTGATGTTCAAGGTCATAGTTCATAGCATGGAATAGAATGGACTTAGGATCAAAATGAATAGGAGGGAGGGTGGTGTTTAGGATTCTAGATTTCAAAAGGCATACATCATCTTTTGATACACTAGTGGAAAGGGTTGAATTCCTTTTAAGAGTTAGAACATCAGTAATACAGACTTTAGTGTCTTTATCGCTAGCTAGATCATTTACCAGAGCTTACCCAAATGAAGAATCAAACATTATCAACTATTGCAACTAAATTACTAGTTCGACAAAAGCAAAGTAAGAGAGAGTAACTTACTAGTTTAATGGAAATTAATTATGTATGTTGCACCCACTTAGAAGTTAGTTTTTTCCATTAATGGGTTCTCAGAGTGACACACAGAATAAAAGGTGGAGTGAATGAATCATAGAAGGTTGGAATTATTAATGTTAAATGAGGGTTACAAAGATAATTAATGCATGCAGCAATTGTCAAGCACTGACTAGCGGACTCGTCGTTTGAGAATATGGGTTATGCCAGTTGGGCATAAGCGCGTGACTAAAATTCGCATACGAAGGAACCCGACAACCATTGATGTTTAGATAATTGGATTGTTGGGATGATGTTGAGTCGGCGGAGAAAGTTATCTATCACGCTTGTTACAACCTAATGTGAATCGAGGGCCATTGGATCAGCTTGTTTTCGACGGTCTCGATCCATCGGGTGGTAAGTTTTCCTCTAACTCCTGTGCATGTTTGGGTGCAATGAAGAGGATAATGAAGGCTATCATGCATCAAATGATCATGGAAAAAGAGAGTTAATTGGATCTCACACTATTTGGGCTTTTCGATAAAGTTAAATTTATGGCATGAACTAATCTGATGAGCCATTTATACGGTTGATTTTATAGGGAGTGAATCAACCACTTAGATCCATAAACACATTACCGTCTATTTCAATTTCCTTAAACTCAAAAGGTATAACTAATTTAGTCCATAATTACACCTTAAAAAGTTTCAGAATGGGGTGAAATTTAGAGTATAACATTTTGTTCCTTTTCTTCCTCCTCTTTACAATCTATGTAAAATAATTTCTTCTTAGTACACTTACGACCTTTAGTGTATTTGCTATCACAACTGTAACAATGCCCTTTTTCTCTTTTTTTCTGCAATTTTTGTGGTTTCAACCTTGCAGTTCGTGGAAGGATATGATAAAAAACACTTCCATCTTAATAGTTATGAATGGTAGACTTCCTTGTTTCCATAATTTTGCTTTCAAATTTTCTTGCCACCCTAAATACCTTCTCTTGTGAATCGGGTTCCCAAAGGGGAACCTCATGTCGGATGTTATCTTTTAAAGTCCCTATGAGGACATCAATATTATGCTCCTTTGGAATATCAGTTACACTGATATTCAACTTTTGGAATTCCTCAATATGCTTTGCCATTGAACCCTTTTATTTGAGATCTATCAATTGGCTAAAGAAGGTGTTGTTCTTTGTATCCTCATACTGTGTTATCATTTCCTTCATAAACATTGACCAAGTGACAAGTGGTTCATGAGAAAAAAACCATCAATACCATAAAAATTGATTGGGTTCTAAATATAAATATGTAATGTGTACCTTTTGTGTGTGTTTCACATCATAGAGATCAAAATATTGCTACATTTGTAGTATCCATGTTACCAGATCCTTATCATCAAACTTCCTCATAATGATATTTTGAATGTGGTGTGTATTAAACCCAACATTAGAGTCTCTAAAATCATAATTCATATTCATTTTTTCCTCATCATGATTTTCATGGATTACCTTGTCACCATCACGAAGCCTTTCTTGTAGCAACTTTGTCAACCGTTCCAATTTTACATTCATCGCATCCATGTCTACTTTAAAAACTCCCATATTTTATTTTAAACCATCCTTAAAACCTTCCATGTCCCTTTTTATTTTTACTTCTAAACCATACATATTAACATTCATCATTGCTTCTATTAGGCAGCCTAATCCCTCTTGCACACAAGATGGATCTCCCTAGATCTAAAACAAAATCTAGTAACAAACAAGAAAATAAATGCTACATTTCCTTAGTTATGATTTATTGAAAAAAGTAGTATGTGAAGGATCACTTACTAGTTTAATGAAGTTCCTATTGAAGTCCTTTCAGTTCCTTCCATAGTTTCCTTCTCTTTGATGCTTTAGAGACCATTCTAGTCCTTTCCACAACTTCTCCATGATGTTTCGAAAGACATATGCATAGCAAAAAAACACACAAAGGATCAAAGCTTCTACTGTATAGAATGAAAGATAAATGAAACAATTAACTCATCATACATCATAAACTGAATCAATAACCAGTCATAATTATGTGAGTGATCAAGGAATCTCTATATCAGAATAGACATGATTAGGAAATAACTATTTCTTTTTATTGAATAAAAGGGAGAACAAACTTACAATTTCATTTCCTTGATGTTACAAGACTCTTCCCACAATCTCCAACATTCTAGTTGGATGAAAATATTTCTGGCCCTATTTTTGCAGCATAAGCCTACCTTCAATAGTCCTCTCCAATCCTCTAGCCTGTGTTTGATTTATAGGCCAAGAGGAGGAGTTTTGGGATGCTATTACTAAAGGATGAGATCCACAAATGGTGAGATAGGGGATCCACAAAGAGAGGGAAGTAGCTCCATGATGGGAGGGATCAGGCTTGAGTAAGAATCAATTCGAAGATGTTAGTTGGGAAAGATTCAACTAACAAAGCTTCTAGAATTTAATTTTTTCTTTTTACTTCCATTGAGTCATGTCCATAGGCCATCGTGTAAGACAAAGTGAACTTTTGCGCAAAGTCTAATGGAAACTTCTATGTATGCATAGAAATTGATTAGGGAACTACACAAGAAATTAACAATAGGCTTCTAGGCCTTGAGATATATGAATTTCATTCTCTTTGGGATTATTTGGGTTATTGCCTTGCAGGGGGATGCTTTGGAACCCTTTTAAGGATAGAGAAAGATCCATATTGATGCTCATTTTCCTAATGTGACAAAATGACATGTAATATATTGCCCCTTAAAATGAAAGGTCATAAAATATGTTTGATGCCTGAAGCGCTTTATCATGCCAAGGTTTAGGTAAGAGACTGTAGTCGAAGACCTGAAACAATCAATCAAATGTTACTATGAAATATAAAATCATCGCTTATTTAGGCATTCCTATACTAAAAGCATTTGAAGATCCATGTCAACAGACAACATAGTATGGACACAACCATCAATGAATCTATGTTTATAATCATGAATATTAAATAACTCCACACAACCTGGATGGATAAAACTAGATCCAAGGTCTTGATCTCCATCCTCAACCCATAGTACAAATCTAACCATGTGAGTGAATGTATCATATTCGAGCATGGTAGAAACCAATTGATTACCAGTTAATGATGTGAACCGTTAAAAAGCATGAGGGAAACCACCAGAAATGACAATGGTTGTCAAGTACTTCCAATATAGTTTATGAAGTGTGAATAGATGTGTTGAAGTTGAACACTCATAGAATCATCCGAGTGAAGGTCAATGATGAGAACCTATCATTGTGGGCAAGAAACCTACCATTAAGGAATGCAGGCTCCAAGGTATTGAAGAAGGTTTCTAGATCAACTTCCTAGATAATGAGTTGAAGTTGATAGGAAGTGACCCATCACAAGAGGGCATATGATGCGAAACTCATGTCAATTTTTGAATAACAACAATTTGGAGTAATCCAGGACTGACTCTGGGATGGCAAACATGATTGAAGGCTATGAAGTGCAAGGTAATTTTGACTGAGGTTGAACTTCTCTTGAATATATTGGCGACACAACATTCTGAATCAGTAGCATTTGACTAAAAAATAATACCCAAAACCAACTGAATACGTTTAATGAGGTATGGTCAACTAAGAGGCAAATGGATTTCCCAACCTAGAAACAAAAGTGACAGAGTCTCATGTTCAAGAGAGACATAATACCTTTTACAACATAAAAAAATCTTCTTTGTCATTTTTCCCCCACTATTCTTGGAAAGTACCTCCTTATTTTTGGAAATCTAGAGGAGGATAACATATGTTTGTCCTTTAAGCTCATCCTTCAGAGTATTTTTAATGAACCCTAGGAAGGAGTGGTTTGGTCTTGTTATGATTAATGAGTCCTACACTGTTTAAGTTTTAATGCGTCTAGCGAAGGGGTAACTCGATGTCCTTTTCATGTTTAAAGAGTTTGAAAAGACAAAAAAAATAAAACTCCTTCAGTTCTTTCGACGTAAAATTTTAATGAGCCTCAAGAAAGTAAACCTCAATGTTTTTCATTTTTAGGGAGTAAAGAGAAAAACATAAGTTAACTCCAAAGTGTCCTTTTTTGTAAATTTAGTTCCTCAAGCTTCGAAAAGGGTAAAATAATGAAGGAGAGAGCTCTATTCACCATGATCAGTCAACGTATAACTTTCTCGTAAATAGTCTAGTTTAGTTCGTAAAAGGAGTAAAGTTATACTAAATATATTACTGCTCATTTACTTTTACGATTTCAAACAGCCAAGTACTCAACAATCTTTCCATGTTTAGGGATACTAAAAAAAGGCTTAAAGAGAACTCCTCGGTTTTTATTTTTTGTAAGTTTTTAATGAGTTCAAAAAAATAATAAAAATGTACTCATCACCAAAATGATTCATTTTTGTATTAGAGGCTAATAGGAAAAAAATAATATTTTAATAGGCCTAAAAAAACTTATAAAAATCCAAAAAGTAAAAAAATCTTTTACCATTTCTGTTTTTTACCCTTTAAGAGTGATTGAGTGCATTTTTCACCAAAAACATGGACCAAATCAAGAGTTGTTTTATCCAGGTAAACAATCTCTTCGATATCTTCATTTTCAATTCTTTTAATTTTCTTTTCACCATGTATTTAGTTTTCTTTAGGGTTTCATTATTTAAAAAATTTCCCTTAGTATGCGCAGTTCCTCTTCATCGGTCTTGTGCACACCGACCCAATTTTTTATATGTAAAAATGAGTTTCTTGTAGTTTCTAAGGCTAGAACCATGCAATACGCACCGCTCTTAAAACGCGGCCTCGCACAATGCCAATGGATTTGAAAATATTATGAAAAATGCCCAATTTTTTTGCAAAAAATCATCGCAATGTTTTATAATGATTTTTCATGTTTATTTGTAGGGTTTTGATCTACAAAAATGGAGTGGAGAGAGCGTGAACAAGAAGAATAGGATTTGGATGCTTTGAACCATCCAAAAACATTACAAGCTTTGAGAAACTGTGGCCTGTACAATTTTTTCACAATCCTAGGCATGAAGGCCCAACTAGATTTGTTGGAATGGATGGTGAGAAAATGGAATGTACAGGAAGATTGCTTCCTGATTGGAGATCATAGTCTCATGATATATGTTGATGATATATATTTCTTGACTAAGCTCCCACGATGTGGAGCTCACATTTCTTTGTATGGGAATAGATGAGGTGGTGAGACAACTACCACTTACCTGGTGTGACATTATTTTTTGAGGTTCAAACTCAAAGATGGATGAATTGATATCAAAACCATTGAGAGGATCCCTTTTAGTACTATCAGCTTTACTGTTGCACGATTATGTGGGAGTGCAGTACTTCACTTACTCATCAAGGCTCAAATGGAAATTTATGTAGAGTGCTCACAGCCTATGATATTCAACTAGTGTAAAGGGGTAGTTTCCAACCTCAAAGGGAAACAAACTAGAGTGAAAACTCAGAAACTCAAAAATTTTGGTTATGGTTCATTTTTTATCTCGTTTGCTATAGAGAGGATCCCCCTTCTCACCCCATAGGTAGCCATAGATGTAGGAGGGATGTGAAATCCTCATATTTTGAAGTGGGTCATGTTTATGGCATGCCATGGAGGTGGTGATGGCCCAAATATTCAATATACCCCTGATTTCTTTGGATATTTGGAACTTCATATTGTTATGATCGAGGACTTTGCATATGCAAGCATGGATTATATGGGTGATCTAGATATCCCACTACCAGCTGGAATGCAATGGGGTGACCTAGGTAAAAACATGACATTTTGGTTGTTTTATATTTTTCAATTTTTTATTTTTATTGTTTGGCATCCAAAACTAAATATTTGAAATAATCATGTAGATGCGGCCCGATGATACTAGCAAGACTACTCCAATTCGACATATGCAGTGAGAAACCAGTAGCTCCTACAATACAGAACCCTGATGCAACATAGACTTTGACTGAGTTGGAGTACAACCTAGAGAGGTTGACCTTAGACATCCGCGATGTGAGGATGGATGTCTTGCTTCACCACTACCAGAGGCACATCGTGGGGGTTCCTAGACCAATTAGTTGCTTGCTATGATGAGAAGCGCGTGCTATTGTCTGCTACCATGATCATCATGTGTAGAAGCTAGTCATAGGGATGAATTTTGTCTTTTGATGATATATCGACATGTTTCAGATAATAAAGGCCATCGGGCCTCATGTCTTGGATGACATTTTTTAAATCCACACTTTTTATCGACATTTTAAATAATGAAAACTACTACTTTTATCTCAGTTTATATTTTACAATATATGGATGAATATTGTTTTTTTTTTCTTACAGATATCACAAATGCCAATTTAAAACATAATTAGTCAGTGCTTTAGTTAATGTGTTTAAATGTATTGTAATGTGTTGATATTCGATGTAATCAAACTGTCTCCAAGAGAAGAACCTGCAAAAACATTCTTAACATTATATAACTTCTTACTGAATATACACCATTAAATGTTATACTATGAGTTGATAATCTAACCTAATGATGAATCGACGAATAGCAAATGAAATGGAATAAGGTAATAGCTCAACAACTACACTATATTCTGCAATGTTATTCATTGTTTGACCAACTAATATTCCGTGAATAGAAACTAACTCATCAGTGGGTGAATAAATAGCCCAAGTTGCGAAGAACAAATTTTGAGTACTACGATTAGTGCCATCAGTAAAGCAAATGTAAGTTTGAGGGAGCTCAACATCTTCAAATCAAGTGTAACACAAGACAAGTAGGAGAAGTAGTAGAAAATCATAAAAAGATGCTAAAATTGCCACACAAAAAAATGATACAAAAATGTACAAATTCTTCATTGAGTGAATTAAGCATAATATTTCTTTAGGTAAAGACCATTTCTAGGCTATCCTAAATAATTTTTTTCATAATCAACTAGCTCATAAGCCCCTTTTTCCACTACACATTTTATAATATAAGGACCATGCCACATGGGCTCGAATTTACCAGCACATAATTTATCGTGCTTTTGATCATAGACCAAGACTAGGTCAGCTTTTGAATATGAGCAAGGATTTACATTTTGATCAAAATGTGATTTAACTCATTTCTTATGAGCCTCACTAGATAATGTAGCATCACAACAAGTCTCGTTTAGTGCTAAGTACAAAAAATGTTCCTCCTCGACAAAGGTGGATGATAATAATTTAATTGTTAGTTTTAATGATGGTATTTCAAATTCAATGGGAAAGAATGCTTCCAAACCGTAAACCAACTGGAAGGGAGTAAACCCAGTCATAGTTTTTTCTGAGGTACAATACGCTCACAAAGTTGAAAAAAAATCACATGCCAATTCCGTTTATGAATTATGACAATCCATTTAATCATGGTGGTCAAAACCTTGTTTACGGCTTTTACTTGGCCATTTTCCTGAGGGTAATATGGAGTAGAATTGCCATGACACAAGCCTAGCTTCACAGTGTGTTCGGTCATCATAACGTTTTGAAAATGGCTACAATGGTTCGTGATGATGATTTGTGGAACACCAAACCTAGTAATCACATGATTTAATATGAAAATAGTTTTCGTTTCATCATCATTTTTATATGTAGACATTTCTTCGACCCATTTTGTAAAATAATCCGCTACTAGGATATTTCATGTTTTTATTGCTTTATATGTTTAAAAAATTGAAAAAAATGAATATATTATGCATTTTTCTTTTTAATTTTTGCCAATATTTTTGTTGATATTGTTGCCATTATGATGCAGGTGTTGTCCTTGATGGAAACTTACTTAGATGGAAGATCACGGTTCAGCATGACAACAGCAAAGAATTACAGATCAGACTACAAAGAATGAAGAAAGAGAGGTATACACAGGTTCACCTTGACCAAGCTGTGTATACATGCAGGTTCACTGAACACAAGTCATGTATACGTACACACGCACTTTCACAAAAGGAAAAGTGTGTATATGTTGGAAAACTAAGCTTTTGAACTGTGGTATTTGATCCAAGGTATTTTGAATCATGGTATTGGTCCAAGGTATTTGGTCCAAGGTATTGACCCTAGGTATTTGGTCCAAGGTATTGGTCCTAAGTGGTTTTGATCCATGGTATTGAGAAAGGCCTAAAACTATATAAGGAGGAGAAGCTCATTAGGCCAAGGTGTGCAAGTATCAAATATCTGATGAAGTGTGATATCTAGTATGTAGGTTATTGGCTTATCTAGATCTGAACCAAGGATGAACCTTAGCTATTGATGGGGGATAAGATCTAATGATGGATTAGGATCTTAAGGCTTAAATTGAATTATCATTATATGGTTTGATCATGCATAATCTAGATCTCAATATTGACGCATGCGTTATTCTGTAAATATTATGATTTGGGTAAAATTGAAGTCTGGAATAGCTACAAAACTATGGATTAATATTTACAGATACTTATGCTCGTTGGCTTTGATAAAAGCATGTATACACATCGGTTCGACACATGGAAGTAGCGTATACCTTATAAAGTATGTTTCAGTTGTTTTTGTTTGCTATTATGGAGTTCCGGGTTCTGCTTTGGGTTCTGGTGACTGTATTCTGGTGACAGTGTTATGAATAATCAGATTCAGGTTCAGTGATTTGTTTGATGTAGATGTACTTGATGATTGTATTGCAGTTATGATGTTGTTGATGGGTCCAATATGAAAATTGAATGAAACTTGGCCTTAAAATTGTGGTTTTGTGTTCCAAAAGTATCCAGCCTGAAAATTCATGAAACGTGGTCCATGGTAGAAGAGTGGAGTTTTATGTGGGCTAACTAGTATACATATTGGCTAGTATAAGAGCTAGGGGGTTGTAGCTCCCTTCTAGTAGTAGATGGGGAATGAGAGAAGGTTGTAGCCTTCTACAGGTGGGTGCCTAAGTACTGGTATGAGTGTGCACTAGTACAGGATTGTAAATATATTTTCTTATTATTAAAAGAAGATAGAGACGATATCAGCAAGTGGTTTTTACCCACATTGGGTGTCCACCTTATATCTTGGTGTTCATGTGTGTTTCTTATGTGTGATGCTTTATTATGCTTTTACTACACTATCTAATAATTCTCTGATATACTGATTAAATTTCAATACATGATAAATTGTCTAAATGAAAAGTTCTTTGGATATACGTTGGTTGCTTTAAGTATAGTCATGTGTACACAATAGTTCACTTAGCTAAAGTAGCGAATATAAATATGTTTGGGAAATTAAATTATTGATCTGATAATACTGATTCACTCCCCTCTCAGTACTATTTCCAACAATTGGTATCAGAGAAGGTTCTTCAGAAGAAGCTTGATCGCTTGAAGGGAGATCCATCGTCATGAGTAACCAAGAAAGTGTGGGATCCATCAGGCTGCCAATCTTTGATGGGAGAAACTTTGTTTATTGGAAAATAAGAACCATAGCCTCTCTACAATCTCTTGGAACGGATGTCTGGGAAATTGTGGAAGGAGGATATACATTTCCAACAGTAGTTCCTATAGATACGGCAGGTAAGAAGCAATATGAACCAATGGTAGAGCTATCAATACCTTATTGGGAAGTCTGTCACAATCAGAGTTTGTCAAAGTCATGCAATTCAAATTAGCCAAAGAAATATGGGACAAAATTGTTCTAAGCTACAAAGGAAACTCTCAGGTAAAACGTGATAAACTTCAAACTCTCATAATTGAATATGAAACTCTTAAGATGTACAGTGATGAAAGTACAGCTAGTTACTTCTTACGTATAGATGAGGTTGTTAATTGTATGAAGAATTCGGGTGAAGATATAAAGGAAGTTACCTTAGTTGAGAAAGTTTTGAGATCCTTGTCTACTAAATTTGAATCAAAAGTGTCTATCATATAAGAAAAATAGGATCTACAGACTATCACTATGACATAGCTTCACGGAATCTTAACTGCCTTTGAGATGAGAAAAGGAGGTCCATCAAAGATGAGAGAAGTTGCATTCAAAGCTTCAGCAAAAGGAAAGGAAGAACATAATGAATCAAGACATATTTTAGAAGAATAAGCTGAGGTAAACTCTGTCAAGAAGCTTCAATGGGGTTCCAGAATATTTAGAGGTAAGCTACCCTTCAAATGCTTTTCTTGTGGCAGACTCGGTCATTATCCTGCCAAATGTCCTCATAAAGATAAACACGAAAAAGGGAAGGAACATGCAAAATCAAATGGAAAATAAGTTGTAAATAAAAGAAGTTACTATACTCATGAAGATAATGATGGTTTCTCAAATAGTGATGAAGATGAAAATAGTAATGACTATAGACTTCTAATGGCTTATGACGATAATAATTTTTTGGATGCTTTAGAAGAAGCGAACTTCATGAAGAAAGTTATAAACTCAAAATATGTTTAGAAGAAAAAAATATTATTATAGATACCTTGACATACCAACTTGCTGAAAAAGAAAAACACAATGAAAAACTAGAATGTGAAATTGTGGGTATAAGAAAGGATCTTGAGAAAAGGACATCTCTCAATCTTAGATTTGCTAAAGGGTTAGAAACCTTAGATGAAATTATCAAAGTACAACGTTCTCCTTTGATAAAGATAGGTCTTAGTTATACTAAAGAAGCATCTCAATCACAGAAGTCATTAACCTCCACTAAAAGCTATCTTGATGCAACAAAGACCAGTGAACAATATGACAATCATTAACAAAGGCATAAAGTAGATCACCAGGTAAATTAGGCTTAATTTATTCCAAGAATGAATAGAAGCCACAACCAATCTCAAGTAAATCATAGTCAATTTTCTCCAAAGATGAATATCAATAGAAACTACAATCACCAGGTCAATAGATTCGATAGTCGCAGGAACTTCTTTAATGGGAAATGTTTTTCATGTCATAATTTTGGACACAAAGCTACTCAATGTGTTTCTTACAAAACCATCATGACTAGTGAAGCGCGAAATCAAAGGAATATAACAGGGGTCAAGAAAAGTTCCTATAATAACTTTTCTCTTCTTGAAAATGAAATAGAATGCTTAATCTGTAACAACTTTAGTCATGAAGAATCTGAATGCAAGAGAATTTAGATAATCATCTAAAAAGAAGCAAACTCCATTAAATCCCAAGATATGGAAAAGGAAAGGATCTCAAACAGAAATATGTGGCATAGCTTTGTATGCAGAAGGACAAGAAAATTAGTGGTACATTGACAGTGGATGCTCAAAACACATGACAGGTGACAAAGAAAAGCTTCATTCATATATCACCTTAGAAAAGGAAAAGAATGTTTGTTTTGGAAATGACACTATTGCTGTCATAAAAGGTAAAGGATCTATTTTCTTGAAAGAAAAGGTTAAAGCTAGAAATGTTATGTATGTAGATGGTTTAAAGCATAACCTGTTGAGTGTCAGTCAAATGTGTGATCAAGGAAATGAAGTGGCATTTCAATCAAACATATGCGTTGTTTGTGAACTTGATACTGGAGAGATCGTGATCAAGGTAAAAGAACTCCAAACAAATTATACATACTCAAGGGGGGACAACAACAATGTTATCTAGGAAAAAATGATGAAAACTAAGGCATAGAAGATTGGGACATCTAAGATTTTCTCATATAATAAAAGCATGTAGATTCAAGGTTGTTCATGATCTTCCAGATATCAACATCCCTGAAAATACAATATGAAAACCATGGCAATTCGGTAAGCAAACCAGAGCTAACTTCATTGAAAAAGAAGGGTCAGCTAGTAAGCCTCTTGAACTTCTTCATACTAATTTATGTGGACCATCAAGGAAAAAGTCACCTCGTGGAGAAGAACACTTTATTCTTTTCATTGATGATTTTTCCAGAATGTGTTGGATAGGTCTATTAAAGCATAAAGATGAAGAATTTGAAAAGTTCCAAGCCTTCAAAGCTTTGGTTGAAGATGAATCAGATCGAAAAATCAAATGCCTCAGATCCGATCGAGGAGGGGAATTTACCTCGGATGAATTCTTTGAATTTTGTGAACAACATGGCATAAAAAACAATTCTCCACTACAAGGACTCCTTAGCAAAATGGAATGATAGAAAGAATGAACATAACTATTCAACAAATGGCTCAAGCTATGCTGATGAATCTAGGACTCCTGCAACCTTTTGGGGTGAAGCTGCATTCACCGTCGTAACTATTCCCAACCAAGAAAATGTTCAGGTAAATAGAACTCAAACTCCACGTGAACTTTGGTATGGTAAGACTTCTACTGTAAAATAATTTAAAGTTTTTGGAAAAAAATGTTATATCAAAAGGACTAATGAAAAACTTGGTAAGTTTGAGCCTAGAGCATATGGAGGTATTCTTCTTGGTTACTCTTCCTGAAGTAAAGGATATAAATGTTATAATAAAATACTTGGGAAAATTGTTGAAAGTATTGATGTTGTAGTTGATGAAGCATGCAAAAATCCAAAACAAATAAAAACAAAAGATTATGACAATGAAGAAGATGGGGAGTATTTTCCCTCATCAAATCATGATGAGATTGAAGAAGAAACCAATGAAGCACCAGAAGAAGAGATAGCAGTAGAAGAAAAGACTCCATCCAGGTATGTTCAGAAAAATCATCCAGAAACTTAAATTTTAGGGGAAAAAGAGGCAGGTGTACAAACAAGAAGAACTATTACAGAAAACTCAAGCTATCTAGCATTACTATCCTCCACCAAACCTCAAAATGTAAATGAAGCATGCAAGGATGAATGTTGGGTCAAGGTCATGAATGAAGAACTTGAGCAAATTGAAAAGAATAATACTTGGGAATCAGTTCCTAGACCTCATGATAAAAATATCATAGGAACTAAATGGATATTCAAAAACAAGCTGAATGAAAATGGAGAAGTCATTAGAAATAAGGCCCAGACTTGTTTGTAAAGGGTATACTCAACAAGAAGGTATAAATTTTGAAGAAACGTTTGCACCTATTGCTAGAATTGAAGCCATAAGGATGTTTCTTTCTCTTTCTAGCTTTCAAAAATTCAAAGTATACCAAATGGATGTAAAATCTACTTTCCTTAATGGAGGTTTAGAAGAATAAGTTTATATTGAACAACCAGAAGGATTCATTCTTGGAAATGATGCAAAACTTGTATGCAGACTCAAAAAGGCTCTTTATGGTCTGAAACAGGCTCCAAGGGCCTGGTATTACCATCTTGACAATATCTACACCACAATTTTTTGCAAAAGGTTAAGCAAATATCAATCTATATACAAATATTGACACTAATAGATTACTCATTGTTTTTGTTTATGTTGATGATATCATTTTTGGTAGCAATGAAGAATCCATGAGTTAGAATTTTGCATCAGTAATGCAACAAGAATTTGAAATGTCCTTGCTTGGTGAACTTACCTATTTTCTGGGTCTACAATTTCAACAAAATAAAGATGGTATTTTTCTTTCACAAACCAAATATCTCAAATAGATCTTGAAAAGGTATGGCATGGAAGATTCTAAACCTGTATGTACACCAATGGTAACAGGATGCAGTCTTAGCTCAAATGATGAATCAACACTAGTACATCAACTAACTTACAGATCCATGATTGGTAGTCTACTTTATCTAATAGGTACCCAATCTGACATCATGCATGGAGTAGAAATAGTTGGAAGATTCCAATCAAATCCAAAGTAATCACGTGTTCAGGTAGTCAAAATAATTTTAACATATCTTCAAGGAATACATAACTTTGGATTATGCTATCCTAGAGATACATATCTCACTCTTTATGCATATATAGATGCAGATTGGGTAGGAAATGTTGATGACAGAAAAAGCACTAGTGGTGGTGCATTCTATATGGGTTCCATTCTAGTGTCTTGGTTCAGCAAGAAAAAATGTTCAATTGTGCTATCTACAACTGAAGCAGAATATGTGGTTGTTGCATCTTGTTGTACACAACTACTTTGGATGATGCAAAACTTTCAAGACATTCAAATCACATGCACTCCACCCATCTCCATTCTATGTGATAATACAAATGCCATCAACATTTCAAAGAATCTAGTCATGCACTCCAACACCAAGCACATACCCATCAAATACCATTTTCTATGTGAACAAGTGCTTGTACAAAATGTCAAATTGGAGTATGTTCCCTCCAAAGAACAGGTTGTTGACATATTGACTAAACCACTGCCCAGAGAGACATTTGAATATCTCAGACAAAATCTGGGAGTAGTTGCTGCATCATCCTGTTGTTAAAACCAATTTTTTTAGAAAAAGGCTATTATATGCATGTTTCATGAAGTAGATTTGCGTACACACGTGGGTTTCTATGGGTAAATGAGCGTATATGTGTTTTAGACAAGAAAAAAATAGTGGGGCATGATCTGATATGGGTGCTCTGACTGATATTGATGATTAATGTCTATATACTATGTTCATTAATTTTATCTCACTAACAAAGATGCCTTGATCATTGACATGTTAACAATGCACAGGTTGAGGGGGAGCATTAGCCTTCACACACATTCAACATTGTTGGCATTATGGTTGCTGAGTCCAGCTATGGCTTTAGATATCTATACCATCTGTTACTTAAGTAATGTAAAAATATAGGAAGAGATATGAGTCCTCTTGGACAAATGATGTAATATGTATTGTTTTTGTCATGTATAAACAATTGGTATATCCCCACTTGGTTAGGTGGATGAGTGAAACTTGGTATATCCCCACTTGGTTGGGAGAAGGATGTATGTATGTCTCATTGGTGATAAGAAGGTCATCCTCACATAGTTGAGTTATAGAGTCATGTTATTCTTTTGGGAAATATTTTTGCAGGCTCTGCTTGTGCTTAGGGGAAGCATGGATGGTTTCAATGCATCTCAAAATGTACAAAAGGGGATCTCAATAAAAAATTTCAACATGTATTCAAGGGGCACAAGAACAACATAATGTATGTCAAAGGGAGAGAATATACCCTTTGCCCTTGATGTCAAAAGGGGAGAGTGACTTGGTCTTGTTGTTGCCATCAAGTCCAAAGGGGGAGATTGTTGGCATTACGATATAGGTGTTGTCCTTGATGGCAACTCAGTTAGATGGAAGATCATGGTTCAACATGACAACAACAAAGAATTACAGATCAAACTACAAAGAATGAAGAAAGAGAGATATATGCAGGTTCACCTTGACCAAGCCGCGTATACACACAGGTTCACTAAACACAATTTGTTTATACCTACACATGCACTTTCACAGAAGGAAAAGTACATATATGTTGGAAAACTAAGCTTTTGGTCTATGGTATTTGGTCTAAGGTATTTTGATCCATGGTATTGGTCCAAGGTATTTTGTCCGAGGTATTGACCCTAGGTATTTGGTCTAAAGTATTGGTCCTAAGTAGTTTTGATCCATGGTATTGAGAAAGGCCTAAAACTATATAAAGATGAGAAGATAATTAGGCCAAGGTGTGCAAGTATCAAACATATAATGAAGTGTGAGATCTAGTATGCAGGTTATTGGCTTATGATCTTTTGCTGGATCTGAACCAAGGATGAACCTTAGCGGTTGATGAGGGATAAGATCTAATGATGGATTGGGATCTTAAGGCTTAAATTGAATTATCATTATATGGTTTCATCATGTATAATATAGATCTGAATATTGACGCATCTGTTATTCTATAAATATTATGGTCTAGGTAAAACTGAAGTCTGGAATAGCTGCAAAATTATGAATTAATATTTACAGATGTATACACTAGTTGGCTTTGATAAAATCATGTATACACGTAAGTTTGACACATGGAAGTAGCGTACATCTTATAAAGTATGTTTCAGCTTTTGTATTTGTTGTTGCAAGAGTTCTGGGTTATACTTTGGGTTCTGGTTATAGTGTTCTGAATAATCATTTTTAGGTTCAGTGATTGGTTGATGCAGATGTACTTGATCATTGTATTGCAGTTATGATGTTGTTGATGGGTCCAGTATGAAAATTGAATGAAACATGGCCTTTAGGTTGTGGTGTTGTGTTCCAGAAGTATCCATTCTGAAAATTCGTGAAACATGGTCCCTGGTAGAAGAGTGGAGTTTTTTGTAGGTTGGCACCTATGTACTAGTATACATATTGGCTAGTACAAGAGCTAGGGTGTTGTAGCTCCCTTCCAATAGTAGTTGGAGAACAAGAGAATATTGTAGCCTTCTGCAGGTGGGTGCCTACGTACTGGTATGAGTCTGCACTAGTACAAGATTGTAAATAGATTTAGCAGGTGGTTTTTACCCACATTGGGTTTCCACCTTATATCTTGGTGTTCATGTGTGATAATTTATTTTTATTTTACTGCACTGTTTGATAATTCTCTGATATACTAATTAAATTTCAATACATGATAAACTGTCTAAATCAAAATCTCTCTGCATATACACTGGTTGCTTTAAGTACAGTCGCGTGTACACGTTAGTTCACTTAGCTAAAGTAACGTATATAAATCTGTTTAGGAAATTAAATTATTGATCTGATAATACTGATTCACCCCCCTATCAATATTATTTCTAACAGATATTGCCAATAAGATGTTTTCTGGACCCTCGCCAATATTTTCAACACTGTGTTTGAGAAGTGTTATCACGAGTTGTTTTTTTATAGTGAATGATTTTGTACTTTATATTTACTTAATCTATTATTTTTTCCATGGTTTTATTATGGCCAATGTTTTTATACTTTATATTTATCACATTTATTAGTTTTTGTTGGTTAAATTTTCTTTTATAAAGTAATATTAACATACAATATTATAATATTGTTCCATGGAATTATTTACATTTTACGTTTTATATGTATTTTAATTTAAATATTAATTGAAACATATAAATGTGACATTTTTTTATATATATTTTTATTGATATTAAAAAAATGTTGAGAAACTTTCTTACATTACACCTACTCATCTGCCTTATACTGGGTTGTAGAGTCCCAACTTAGTCAATTTGATGAAAAGGGCATAACTATCTTTGAAACAAATCTGAGTCTTTGATTTGTAACTAGTATTAAGAATATTCTAAAAGATTATATGGAGGTTAAATTGTACAATCCACTTAACAATCATATAATTTAAATGGTTGTTAATTTTGAGATGTCAAAACACATATCTCATTATACATGTCACATTACTAGATTGAAAGAAGCATGTAAAAATAACTAAATTATAATTTTATTGTAAATTATTCTAATTGTTAATTACAAAAAAATAATATATGAGTTAATCATTTATACTTTTAAAAGAACATGTAATAAAAAATTTAACCATGAAGATTCATCTTCACTTTCCCATGGAATTGTTAACTCGTAAATATGCATTATTACAATACTATGGGTTAATACCATGTTTTACCAATCCCACATGCCCAAAAACCATAATTAATGTTCACGACTTTTTTAATTAATTACTAGGAAAATGCATAACTAATTGTGGGATAAATCTCAATCTTTGATATGTGAATACTACTATGAATATTATAGAATATTCTATGGAAGTTAAAACTTTACCATCCACATATTAATTATTTCTCAGAGCAACCC
The DNA here is from genome assembly GCA_000404065.3 of Pinus taeda. NCBI lineage: Eukaryota > Viridiplantae > Streptophyta > Pinopsida > Pinales > Pinaceae > Pinus > Pinus taeda. Next base: position 57,051 of record APFE031392028.1, read on the forward strand.
GACAAGTGTAACATAAGAAAGTTTGTAAACACTTGTACATGTAGGTGTAATGTAAGAAAATTTGTAAACATTTTTACATGTTGGCTTAATATGTTGGATTTATATTAATATGTTCAATTTACATAATGTAAAGGATTTGTAAACATTTAATTTAATAAAATGTTAAAATTAGGCACTCTACAACCCAATATAGAGTAGATAAGTAGTAGTTATAAGTTAAGACAAATTTTACCTTATGAATTAAAATAATGATTATGTAACCATATTTAAATTTAACTAATAAGCACAACATAGGTGGGACTACTTGCAAATAGATTCCAAACGCCAAAATTCGAGAGATCGTAGTTGGTCATGGGACTTGCATTCATATTAAAACTCCAGAGGAGTTGGTGATGGGACTTGCATTCATATTAAATCGTAGTTGGCCATGGGACTTGCATTCATATTAAAACTCCAGAGGAGTTGGTGATGGGACTTGCATTCATATTAAAACTCTAGAGGCCGAAGTTGGTGATGGGACTTGCATTCACATTGATTGTGTAGGAATTGCTTGTATCTTCCTACACTACAAACATACGGGTGATGCCTCTAGAAATTTGAACACGAGTGGGACTACTTGCAAAACGATTCCAAACACCAAAACTCTAAAGGTCAACTTGCAAATCGATTCCAAATACCAAAACTCTAAAGGTCAGAGTTGATGATGGGGCTTGCATTCATATTGCTTGTATCTTCCTACACAATGGGCATATGGGTGATGCCTCTAGATATTTGAACATGGGTGGGACTACTTGCAAATCGATTCCAAACACCAAAACTCCAGAGGTTGGAGTTGGTGATGGGACTTGCATTCATATTGCTTGTATCTTCCTACACTATGGGCATATGGGTGATGCTTCAAGAGATTTGAACATGGGTGGGACTACTTGCAAATCGATTCCAAATGCAAAAACACCAGAGGCCAAAGTTGGTGATTGGACATGCATCCATATTTCTTGTATCTTCCTACACTACAGGTGTATGGGTGATTCCTCCAAAGATTTGAAAATGGGTGGGACTACCCATAAATCAATTCCAAACAATGAAACTCCACACGTTAGAGTTGGTGATGGGACTTGCATTCCTATTGTTTGTATATTCCAAAACTACAGGCATATGGGTGATACCTCCAGAGATTTGAACATGGGTGGGACTACTTGCAAATTGATTCCAAACACCAAAAATCCAAAAGGCTGAAATTGGTGATGGAACTTGAATTCATATTGCTTGTATCTTCCTCCACTATGGGCATATGGGTGATGCCTCTAGAGATTTGAACACGGGTGGGACTACTTGCAAATCGATTCTAGACAACAAAAATCCATAGGTCGGAGTTGGTGATGGGACTTGCATTCATATTGGTTGTATCTTCCTACATTAAAAACATAAGGGTGATGCCTCCAAAAATTTGAACACAGGTGGGACTACTTGCAACTCGATTCCAAACACCAAAACTCCAAAGGCTGGAGTTGGTGATAGGACTTGCATTCATATTGCTTGTATCTTCCTACAGTATAGACATATGGGTGATGCCTCTAGAGATTTGAACACAGGTGGGACTACTTGCAACTCGATTCCAAACACCAAAACTCTAAAGGCTGGAGTTGGTGATAGGACTTGCATTCATATGGCTTGTATCTTCCTACACTACGGACATATTGGTGATGCCTCTAGAGATTTGAACACATGTCGGACTACTTGAAAATTGATTTCAAACACCAAAACTCCAAAGGCCGAAGTTGGTGATGGAACTTGGATTCATATTGCTTGTATCTTCCTACACTATGGGCATATGAGTGATACCTCCAGAGATTTGAACATGGGTGGGACTACTTGCAAATTTATTCCAAACACCAAAACACCAAAGGCTAAAGTTGGTAATGGGACTTGCATTCATGTTGTTTGTATCTTCCTAAACTACGAGCGTATGGGTGATGCCTCCAGAAATTTGAACACGAGTGGGCTACTTGCAAATCAATTCCAAACACCAAAACTCTAGAGGTTAGAGTTGGTGATGGGACTCACATTCATATTTATTGTATCTTCCTACACTACAGGCATATCGGTGATTCCTGCAAAGATTTGAACACAGGTGTGACTTCTTGCAAATCAATTCCAAACACCAAAACTCTCGAGGGCAAAGCTGGTGATCATACTTTCATTCATATTTCTTGTATCTTCCCATACTATGGGCATATGGGTGATTCCTCCAGAGATTTGAACATGGGTGGGACTGCTTGGAAATTGATTCCAAATACCAAAAATCCAAAACTTCGGAGTTGGTGATGGGACTTGCATTCATATTTATTGTATCTTCCTACACTACAGGCATATTGGTGATTCCTGCAGAGATTTGAACACACATGTGACTTCTTGCAAATCAGTTCCAAACACCAAAACTCCCGAGGGCAAAGTTGGTGATCATACTTTCATTCATATTGCTTGTATCTTCCTATACTACGGGCATATAGGTGATTCCTCCAGAGATTTGAACATTGGTGGGACTGCTTGGAAATTGATTCCAAACACCAAAACTCTAGAGGTCGGAGTTGGTGATGGGAGTTGCATTCACATTGCTTGTATCTTCCTACATTACGGCCGTATGGGTGATGCCTCAAGAGATTGGAACATAGATGGGACTACTTGCAAACTGATTCCAAATACCAAAAATCCAAAACGTCGGAGTTGGTGATGGGACTTGCATTCATATTTCTTGTATCTTCCTGCATTATGAGCATATGGGTGATTCTTGCAGAGATTTGAACACAGGTGGGACTGCTTGCAAATCAATTCCAAACACCAAAACTCCCGAGGGCGGAGTTGGTGATCATGCCCGAGGGCGGAGTTGGTGTTCATACTTTCATTCATATTGCTTATATCTTCATATACTCTGGGCATATGGGTGATTCCTCCAGTGACTTGAACATGGGTGGGGCTACTTGCAAATTGATTCCAAACACCAAAACTCCAGAGGTCGGAGTTGGTGATGGGAGTTGCATTCACATTGCTTGTATCTTCCTACACTAAGGGCATATGGGTGATGCCTCCATAGATTTAAATATGGGCGGGACTACTTGCAAATCCATTCCAAACACCAAAACTCATGTTGGAGTTGGTGATGGATAACAACTTTAATACTTATAATAGTAAACTTGCATTCATATTTCATAAAAACTTAAATACTTATAACAAACTTACTATGTAACAATATTTTTAACCATGGATATTCACCGGAACTTTACCATACTTATTATTAGTTGTAAATAAGCTTTGTTACGATACCATGGATCATCAATACCACATGCCCAAATACCATCTCTCATTTCACAATCAAATTATTTTATTTGAATTTAATTTATAATATTTTTAATTAAATCTAAAATAAAAAGATTATAATTATTTTTTAGATATATCTAAACCTCATATCACATTAAAATATATAAGATATAATAGTAACTAACTATCCACTTTACCTTATAAATTAAAGTAATAATTTTGTAACCACATTTAAATTTCATTAACAAGCACATAAAAACTTAATACTTACAATATAAAAAAACTTTTAACCATGGATATTCACCCAAACTTTTCCACAGATATTATTAACTTTGTTACAATACAATGGGCCAATACCATGGCTCATCAATACCACAAACAATCTCTCATTTCACAATCAAAATATGTTATAAAAAAATTATAACATTTTTGCATGGACTAGGTCAAATTATATAAAAATAAAGATAAAATTAAAAAATAAGATTACTAATTAAAATGATTAATAATTAATAATTAAACCAACATAGATCCATCTTAACAATATATCAACCTTCCAAAGGGATCAAATTTCTCTATGTTTAAACGTTTCCTGAAGTTTTTCAGGAAATTAGATCCATAATTAAGATGGATCTAGGGTGATAAATAATTAAATCAAAATTTTGAAAGTTTGTTACAAAATAAACACAAGTATGAGCGTAATTAAATGAAAATTTGGGAAGCCCTATTAAAAAATAAATATCTCAACATAAAAATAAAAACACAGTTTGGAAAACCCACAATGAACCTTTCAAAGAAGTGTGGATTAACCCCCCAATAATTTATTACCAAGAATATATGATACTTAACCATGGATATTCACCCAAACTTTACCATACATATTATTAGTTGTACGTAAGCTTTGTTACAATACCATGGTCTAATACCATGGCTCATCAATACCACATGCCCAAATACCATCTCTCCTTTCACAATTAAATTATTTTATTTGAATTTATTTTATAATATTCTAATTAAATAATAATAAAAAGAATATAATTATTTTTGAGATATATCTAAACCCTCTATCACATTTAAAAATAATAAGATATAATGTAACTCACGATCCACTTTACTTTATAATTTAAAGTATAATTTTCTAACCCACATTTAAATTTCATTAATAAAACTATAAAAACTTAATACTGTGCAATATATATATTAAAAAATAAAAAAAATAAAATAAAAAAATTAACCATGGATATTCACCCAAACTTTCCAGGATATTATTAACTTTGTTTGAATCAATAGGCCAATACCATGGCTCATCAAATACCAACAAACAAATCTCCCATTTCACCAAATCAAATATGTTATAAATATATATTTTCAATTTAATTTAATAACATGTTTGCATGGACTAGGTCAAATTATATAAAAATAAAGATAAAAGTAAAAAATAAAATTATTAATAATTAATAATTAAAGCAACTTAGATCCATATTAACGATATATGAACCTCCCAAAGGGATCAAATTTCTCTAGGTTTAAACGTTTCCTAATTTTTTCACTAAATTAGATCCTGAATTAAGATGGATCTAGGCTGATTAATAATTAAATTAAAATTTTGAAAATTTGTTACAAAATAAACACACTTATGAATGTAATTAAATGAAAATTTGGAAAACCCTATTAAAAAATAAACCCACAATGAACGCTTGAAAGAAGTGTGGATTAACCCCCCAATAAGAATATATGATACTTACGTGATACTTACCCACCCCCCGGCACCCCCCTCTCTATTCAACTACTAAGAATTTTAAAATTTAACCATCTTAAATCCCAACTAACAAATTTTGACATTATATTCAAAATACTTATTTATAACTTATAACAAAACTCTTCCAAATTTTCAGAAGAAATCACATTGAATATTTTGGTGGACGCTTTTCCAAACAACAAGTGTGGGTCATCTTCAGGACACGATGAAGAACAGATCTAGGAAGAGGGTTAAATAGGGAGACAGGTCAACCTAACAGCTATAAAAATAGCTATACTTGAGTAGGGGAGGAAAAGGGAAAAATTATTATTATTTAAATAGATTTCATTAT
>APFE031392031.1:0-10954 GCA_000404065.3 Pinus taeda
AATATGAGATAAAATATATTTCAATAAAATGTAGTTGTTAGTGTTCGTTTTGTCTTGGTCCACGCATATCCACTTTATTCGAGATAAAATATGTTTCAATAAAATGTAGTTGTTAGTGGTCGTTTTATCGTGGCGCACGCACACCCACTTTATTCTTTTATTTCGAGATGTATTAGTTTTGTTTGCCAAAGTCATCCGAAAAATATTCTTCCTTTGATTTAAAAACAACTGGGATATACTTGTCGGCAAGCGGTACCCAATGAAATGAAAGCAAAAGAAAAAAACTGGGAGAGAAGTTAGGTGGAATATACTTGTCGGCAAGCGGCACCCAATGAAATGAAAGCAAAAGAAAAAAACTGGGAGAGGAATATACTTGTCGGCAAGCGGTACCCAATGAAATGAAAGCAAAAGAAAAAGAAAAAGGAAAGTTGTTTCGTTGAAGTAAAATCAAAAGAAGCCAAAGGAGTTGTCTATAATGCGACTTTTTGGAGATTCCGGTGACGGAATCCGGCGGATAAATTGAGGTTAAATCTTGATTTGTTGCAGTTAAAATGGTTTTTTAATTGCATATTTGGATTCAGCACCCTGAAAAACCCCTGGGACGCTTTGATTGTGCAGAAACTAGCTATCAAAACTGTGATTCCAATAAATTGCTGCCGGATTATGACCGGAAAAACCCACCTGAAAGGCTTTCAAAAAGTCGCATTATAGACAACTGCGAAGCGAAATAGAATCGTCTTTCCCAAGAAAGAGACTAAACGCGTGATGTGGGGCCGTCTCTGTGGCTAAACCAATCATCAGTAAATGCAGGTACCCACGAAGAAACTGCCCATTCATTTCTGGCTACCGCTTTCTTTCCAAATAAAACTCTGCCCTGCTTTTAATTCAATTTATGTAATAATTAAATAAACGATAATGGAGAAGAGAAACCACGAAGAAACTGCCCATACATTTCTTGCTACCGCTTTATTTTCGAATAAAACTCTGCCTCGCTTTTAATTCAATTTATAATGGAGAAGATAAACGTAGTGGTTTTTAGTGTGATTTTTTTGGACTTTACGGAGTTGGAGTTTGGCGAAAAAAATTGAGGTGAAATATTGAATTGTGTTATTTAAATTGTTGTTTTTATTATATATGGATTAAGCACCCTAAAAGACCCTTAGGGCACTTTGATTGTGTAGGGTTACCCATCAAGCTTGTTATTTCAATTAAAAAAGTTTCAATAAATTCCTATTGGATTTTAGAGAAATTAAACCAGAAAACCCATCGGAAAAGCTTCCAAAAAGTCTCACGAAAGAAAACTCGAAGAGGAACTATACTTTGGTAATTAAATAAGCAACGATAAATGAATCTCACATTGCATTGTAGGCAAGCGCCAAGAGATAGAGACACATAGCGTATAATAACTTGGAAGCAAACTATCAGCCATTTTGCACTAGTGACCTTAACTACATGAAAAAATTATATTGAGGTGATTGATTGCACATTCCCAATATTTTTGTTAAACTCATATGGAATGTAAACAACCAATGTGGAAGATAAGCATTAGATTGCATATATTATTGACATGATATACATTTATAGTACATTTGTGTGACCCTTCGATTCATATTCCAAGTCGTCTCTTAGACTCCAATGGTTGTTCACATTCCACACCAACCCATAGAGGATTAGGTGTCCAACATTCCCCCCCTTAATCTGAAGGGGTATGTATGAGTCCAAGAAGAGAGCTATAATACAAAATGTGAAAAAATGCACGGCAACACTAGGCTGAATGTGCTCTCTGAAATCTTGGTATAAAGGGAGTGGTTTACGGATGACCGCCAACACTGGAATGCTTAGTGTAGTTCCCGAAACTCTTCCAAGTCTGGCAAGAAGCTGAAATCTTCTGCAAGAGGAAGTGTCCCTAATGCTTTGGAGAGGGAGACCTTCAACCTGAGAAAGGGAGGTCTACAACCTGTAGTGGTTTAAGGATGACCACCAACTCTGGAATGCTTAATGTAATTCCTAGAACTCTTCCAAAACTAGCAAGAAGTTGAAGTCTTCTACTAGAGGAAGTGTCCCCAATTCTTTGAAGAGGCATCACCAACTGAAGGAATGCTCAGGGGCATCTTTGTCTCTGGCTACAACTCTGAATCTGATATGAAAGGTTGTGGCTCAGGCTCGCTTGATGTGACTTTGAAGCTTCTAGATGACCATCACTTCCCCCTGTTGTCAGATACAAGGTGAGATGTTGGAGAAAACTCAACTGTGAGACCTTTTAATATTCTAGAATAAATTCTAACATATGACTGAAATATCTTCTTGGCTGTTGAAGACCATTGCCAAAAAGCGATCCATCCAAGATGAATCTTTGTTCTTGCAAGAGGCTTGTTTCTGAAGGATCTATTTGAAAAATGAGTGGTTTTATGACAGTCCTCACATGGATGAAGATCAAAACAATGATCTTTCACATGGCCAATTTGGTCACAATGTTGGCATTTAACATTGGTTTGTCACTATTGTGGAGAGGAGCGAAATATGGAACAAGTGAAGGTGAATTGTCATGAAGGAATCCAACACTTTGAAACTGGATGGGCTTTGAGTAATCTGGAATATGAAAGGAACATCCTTGTCATATCTAAGACCAGTTCTATGCTTGTTATTGACAAGCTCTTCCCAAGGTCTAATGATGGGCTTGGGAAGTGCAAACTGAACTTCTGCATCTGCACGCAAATCTTCTCTTGAACAAAGCATTGAATGTGAATCAACCTCAACTTTATATTCTTGTTGCTGATGGGAGTATGTCTCAGTCTTCTGAACATAAACATGTTCAGAATGATGACTCCAATGTTGTAATTCTTCTTGTTGAACTTGAGATTCAAGCTCCAAAAATTGTACCATTTCCTATGTATGCTGGAGACATGTTCGAATGTCAACAAGAGTGGTTTGTTGATTTTGACTATGTCATGATCAAAGGAATATATTAGAGTTTTTATGAACTCTAATACTATATTAATTCTGATCATTTTCATTGAACATATCATGTGAATCTCACAAACACTGCTCCCAAGAATGAATAAATTATATTAATCAATGCCTTCACCAAAAAAAGACCGCCAAGGATGAAATGTTGGAATTGTTATACTTATATACACAGACTGCTAGTATTACCAATGTATTTGACTACAGGGCCTACCACGCTCCTGATATCAATTCACAAGAGAGATCACATCATGTTCTTCGAATTCCAGAACCTCTATTATAACAGTCTGTCCTCCTGCTTCAATTGTTGATGCTTCGCGACCTAAGATAAGGAGAGTTTTGTCCTTCAATGATATTGATCTTGTCTTCCCAAGACAATATTTTGTTTTGCCTCCAAAAGGATGGCTCTAAGATAATGATAACAAGAAACTCTAGAACTCCTCCTAATGATGACAAATCTCAGTCCTTAATAAGAAGGCTCTCGGCAATTGATTGGTGACACCCTGAATTGAAAAGTTCCATCCTTCAATTCTTTTATAAAAGTCAAGTTTACAACAAATGGGTAGCCCCACCTCTCTAGCTTGGCTCCCTTCTCAAAGGATGTAAATATCACCAAATTACAATACCACGGAGTGTCACAAAAATTTGGTTTGCTTGGACAATTCACCAAAAGGGGTTGTTGATTCCCAAGAGCTGAGGAAAGTTAGTTGCAGTTGGAGGAGCCTGAAGCAAAGAAAAAGTTCAAAAAACATTGTTGATCAAAAGGACAACTTGCAATAACATAAGACTTTTTTTGACAAATAAGTTCCACCAGAATTAGAATAGACTCTAGTGGCTCCTCCTCATCCCTCCTTTGAGGATACTTGTCCGACAAATGCAAATGGAGGGGCTCTAGCAATAATCATGTTTGCAAAAAGTGGGCAAAAATATACCTATGAGTTTGATAACCCAAATAGTGAAAAAGAAATGGAAAACATGGTTGAACTAATGACAATGGAACTTTCTATCCATAATGAGGCTATTGCCCCAACTTCTATAGATTTGGATAGTTATGTAAGCTAGATTGATGTACAAAAGAGAAAAAGGAGAAAAAAAATCCATAAACTAACTCGAAATTTATTACCAAAAATGTATTGAGAAAATGTTAATATATTGCATGTGTAGTTGATAAATATTTTAATGTATCATGATATTTTGAATTAATAGAAATTTAATTTATAAAAAACACCAACACTTATATTTCAATAATGGGGAAAATCAGATTTCTCAATCCAACATATTTTAAAATTATTAATTTATTAAAAATAAACTTTAAAATGAAAAAAATTCAATAACCATAAATATCTCATTAACTTACTCATATGAAACTGTGTGTTTCAAAGGGGAAAAAAAAAAAAAAAAAAATTAATAAAAAAAAAAAAACTTATCCCCGTAAACAAAAAAGTTTTTAACCTCTCATATCCAACATATTTTAAAATTATTAATTTATTAAAAATAAACTTTAAAATGAAAAAAAATCAATAACCATAAATATCATCATTAACTTACTCATATGAAACGTGTGTTCAAAGATTATAAAACTCAATAACCTCTCATATGAAACGTGTGTTCAAAGATTATAAAACTATCGTAAACAATAACCTTGGATGTGCTAAATATGTAATTAAAAAGATGGATTTAATAAGAAGTTATTAAAAAGTTTGAAAAGATTGCTGAGTTTTTAAATATCAAAAATAATATTTATAAAATTATTTGAAAAAATATAAATTTTACTTTTACTTCTTAAAAAGGATTTTTTATTGACACATTGCACATTTAAAATACTATTTCGATCCAATAATATATTCTAACATTTTTATTTCATGCCACAGTAATATTCGGGCTCACTGTCGTATTTTTGGGTTCACATTGTGGTCATGGTGCGACTTCTGTCCATATGAAGTGGGTTGATCTTGGTATGAAGCCGGTAGAACAGGATCTAGTTATATTAATGCATAATCCCATGATAGTCTCTTTGGTTCCATGGGTTGAGCTCTATGGCAAATAAAATATCGAAGTCTCTCACCAATTTGGAATAAAGATAATGAATAATAATGTTTTTTCTTTGTATGGAAATGAGTTCATGAGTTTGGAATAAAGATATTGAATAATAATGTTTCTTCTCAGTGTGTTGAAATGAGTTTATGAGTTAATTTGCGTTTAATATTAAATTGTTTTTGAAAGATTTGGTCCAGGTTTTTAGAAAGAAAGTAAAAAAATCAATTTCGATATAAGTGATTCTCCTTTCTAGTTATATATTTTGTCTCTTTGTAATTACTTTAGTATTCTCTATACTATTTATCTTTGCTTTGACAATATTATAAAAAACAAACTATACCTAAAAATATAAACGATCAATAAATCCAATATTATAACCTATTAATAACTTATTAATATGAATAAATCCAATAACCTTGTTAATGTGAAACGACAATGTATATCAACCGTGAGATTTATCCAAATATATTATCCAACTCATGGCATACACTGGACTACACATTAACGAGACTACAGCATTGGATTTTTTTATCGCAAGAGAAAGTCAAGGGTCACCCTGATAAAACAATCACAAGTCATGATGACGACAAATATAATTTTTTGATCATTTTTCGAATTAGAAATAAAACACATTGTGATTTCCTGGCACATTCATATTTGGGTTCACATTATGGCCTCTAGTGTGACTCCTATCCATACGAAGTGGGTAGATCCTGATATGATGCCGCAAGAAAAGTATACATTCCACATAAGTGCTTAGTCCCGTGATAATCTGTTTGGTTCCATGGGTTAAAGTCCTCGCGGTCTGTTTGGTTGAAAAGTAGAATCCAATTATAAGGTTTATATTTGCGTCTTATTTGTAATGGTTACAGATTTGGGAATCGTATAAACTTCAGGTACAACAATGACCATTCAGACTGCACCTTTATATAAAAAAATTTACACGCAATGTCGTTCATGTGGGATAAATGAATCTCGTGGCCTACGACTATATGCTTGTCATTCTCGTGATGGACCACACGGCCTCGTCGACCATATACTTGTCGTTCTCCTGATGAACCACGCAACCTCTTCCCATGTGATTTTCATGTGTCCTTTGTACTTGACATATTCAATGACGGGGATTGAATTTGTGAAATCGAAGGGCTAAGATAGCTTTGGATAAAACCTAACCGTGATACCCGAGTACCCTAGTTCTCATTCGAATTTCATTTAGCTTTTCAGGTTCAGTAGAGCGCTGCTCTAAGGGTTTCAATGTATCAATGGACCTGCTTCAATTCTCTGGACACTTGGCCTCATTATACTTGTAAGTTTTTCACTAGGATGCATATCATTTCCAAGCAGAGCTTGATACACTCACATCTGTATAAATTATGGTTTTCTTTGTTTCGTTCAATCTTATGATTTCTTATTATTCTCGTTTCTTGTTTGCAACCGTGCTTAACTATTATGAATGGGTTGCAGGTCCTATACAACATTAGTGTTTCCATTTTCAACACCGGATAAGAATACAAGTTTCATGGCTAACAGGGGGTTCTGAACTTGAAACTGGATTTCTTGTTTCGTGTGATGCCATAGAAGTAATTCGAGAACTTCTACGATCATACTTTTTAAGGGTTTTGTTTTATAACTTCAATTATTAATATTAATTTGGATTCTCACAAAACCCTGTGCTATATCCCTATCTTGGCGAATGTTATCATTGCTGACAAACCCTAGATTAAGCACGAGTCCTGAGCGGACACGACCTTAGATTAGGTGCGAGTCCTGAGTCGACACGGCTCTCTTATTTTCCCAATTAGCTAAAGAAAACATAAAAGGGGCGTAGAGGATTCCACATAATTAAAGTGGTCCAATCTCCCGCATTGCTTCTTATTTTGCTTGCGATGGCATCTTCCTCTCTTTCAGCCCCCACCTGCACATCAGATAGTCACAACGGCTATCAATATGATGTGTTCATCAATCACAGAGGCCCGGATGTCAAGAAAACCTTTGCCAGCCATCTTTACCATCGCCTCGACTTACACCGATTGCGAGTTTTCCTGGACCAGGAAGAGTTGCAAAAGGGAGATAATTTAACTCCTCAGATAAAAGGTGCTATTGGAACCGCCACCGTCCACGTAGCTATTTTCTCCACCAATTATTGCGAGTCCCATTGGTGTCTGGATGAGCTGCTGCTCATGCTCAAGTCGAAACAGGAGTCGGGGTCAACCATTATTCCCGTCTTCTATCATGTCAAGCCTTCAGAACTTCGGCGGCCGAAAGGAGGCAATGGAGTGTATGCTCGAGGCCTGCGTACTCTAGAAGAAAAGGAAACATATGACTCTCATACTCGTCAAAATAAGCTGCGATATGATTTGGGTACTATTGAAAAATGGAGGCAGGCTCTTTCCGAGGTTGCGGATATAAGTGGTTTCGAGCTCGAAGAATATAATGGCTGGTGAGACCTCTAACTATCCTGATTGTTCGTCTTTGTTTTCTTTATTAGAATCAAAGGTATATCGTATTATATCTACGCTTTTCACACCAGTAATTTTATTATCGATATCATATCATTCAGTGACGAGGGGCAGCTGCTGGTTGATGTCTCGGAACGAGTGCTGGAAATAGTTTCAAAAACACCCCTGGATGTCTCCAAATATCCTACTGGACTTGATGACAAGTTAAAAGATTTTGAAGAAAAAGTGTCTTTGCAGCATCACAAAGATGTGAAGGCAAGGGTTGTAGGAATTGTGGGACTTGGCGGGATTGGCAAAACCACTCTCGCAAAACAATTCTTCAACCGTGAGAGATCAAAGTACCCTTGTTCTTGTTTTCTATTTGATGTGAGAGCAAGTTCTTTAAAGTCATTGCAGAGTACACTTCTTCATGATTTGACTCCATTTTCTAAGCAAATAAAGAACACTGCTGAAGGTATAGAGAAGCTTAGGAAGCATCTCTCTTCTTCTCGGGCTTTTATCATTCTAGATGATGTCGATAATAACGACCAGCTGGATGCATTGCTTTTACCCGCTAGAGATGTTCTTGATTCCAAGAGCTTAATTCTAGTCACCTCTCGCCATAAGGACGTACTTACAAGCTGGGGAATTGAAGAATTATCTATTTATAAGCTACAGGGCCTCAATCGACAGCACTCCAAAGAGCTCTTCTGCTGGCACGCTTTCCACCAACCTCATCCCGTTGCAATATTTGGGGAATTGGTTGATAAGTTTTTGAAGGCCTGCAATGGATTGCCATTATCTCTTAAGGTCATCGGGGCGCTTCTTTATGGCAAAAAGGATCTTGAGAACTGGGAAGCACAATTGCTCAGAATATCCAAAATACTTCCGGCGGATATAAGAAACACACTGAAAATTAGTTACGACAGCCTCGAAGAAGACGAGAAGCATATTTTCTTAGACATTGCCTGTTTCTTCATAGGAGAAGACAAGCATACAGCCATCAGGATATGGAATGGATGCGAGTTGTCAGGGAGGCTAGGTCTTCAGAAGCTAGATGATATGTGTCTCGTGGAACTCCATAGGAAGAAATGCACCATGTTGGACCCTGTCTTGGAGGTGGATGGGAAAGAATGTATAAAAATGCATGACCATCTTAGAGAACTGGGAAGATATCTAGCAGAGAAAGAACCTTTGCGACGTCTTTGGCGCCAAGATGTCAATCTTTCCCCAAATTCACTGGTACGCATTACACAGATTTTCAAAATAGCGAGGCCGTTTGTCAAATTTTGATTTCTTAAACTTTTCAAGGGTTCAATATTTTTTCTAACAGTTTCCAGATAACAATTTAGGTGCGTGGAATTACAAACTTTGCTCAGTGTAGTCCTTCGGTAGCTGATATGAGCGATTGGCAGCTAAGGAGGTTGCAGCTGCTTAGTGCTGAGGGTTGTGTGGATAAAGTATTCCGCGACCGGCAGTTACCACAACTAATATGGCTCCGCTGGTCAAACTGTCCGTACTCCTCCTTACCTTGCAAGTTTCCAATGAAAAATTTAAGAGTTTTATGTGTAAAGGGGAGCAAATTGAACAGACTCTGGCAAAATGAATCTCAGGTACGCAGTCATATAACTTATTGACAAAATGTTGTTTGTAATTTCCTTAATTGCAAGAATTGCTTGGTTTATAGTATCCTGTCTTCGTATATATATGCCACAGTGAACGAAAGTTTTGACATGTAAGGAGCATTGCAGGTACCTCTAAAGTTGAGAGAGTTACATATCGCTACTGATGGGCGGTTAAAGATTCCAAAGTCTATAGGGAAGCTGAAACACCTCGAGAAGATTGTCCTGGAACCTGATAAAATTCTGCAAACATTGCGGCTGGAAACTTTTCCATCTGAGTTCTGTTATCTGCAGTCCTTGAAACACCTGGAGTTAAGGAGCTGTTCAAAGTTGAAGTCGCTTCCAGATAGCCTTTGTAGATTGACGAACCTCCAACATATTAACTTGTATGAGTGCTACGATCTGCAGATGCTTCCAGATGACTTTGGAAAGTTGACTGAACTTCGACATCTTCGCCTGACCCGTTCCCGGTTGCAGGCGTTTCCAGACTCCTTTGCGAACTTGAGGAGCCTTCAACATATTGACTTGAAGTTCACCAAATTCAAAAGCATTCCAGAGTCCTTTTGGAAGTTAACGAATCTTCAACATATTGACTTGTCGTATTGCAGCCGTTTGAAAATGATCCCATCTTCTTATGAGAATCTAATCAACCTCCGATATGTCGACTTGTCACACTGCAGCTCTTTGGAAATGATCCCCCCTTCCTGGTTGAGAAAAAGGAACCTGGAGATTAGAATTCACGAGTGCAGCCGTTTGAAAAGAGCGGATTCCAATAAAGCTGCTACATTCCATGTTCACAATGATAACAGTACCTTAAAATTGAGCCGAAGGTTTCCCCACTTTCCCCATACTTTCCACGAAAAGGAAAAATATTATTGATAATTCAAGTTCAAACTCATGGTTTCCAAGTCTCGCTGTTATGAATTGATGCATCAGTAAAAATATTATTGATAATTTAAGTTCAAAGTCATGGTTTACTAGTCTCGCTGTTATGAATTGATGCATAATTTATTTTTACTCTTTGATAAGGATCTTTTACGCAATTATTATATGTAATATGAAATTAAATAATAGCTTTTTTTTAAGTACTATGATATTTAATTATAAATATTACATGTAGTTAACGATTTAATTAAAAAATTATTAATTTTAAAATTTATTAATTTTTTGTATTTTTAAAAGAAGTATTTTGTGATTAATTTATATTATAAAATATTTTTAAGTGGTGTATTATTTTAACGATTTGGAATTCTTGTTAACAGTAATTGCTAAAAATTAATTCATAATTCATTTACGATTTAACTTAATTATTAAGGCCAGTTTTTATTAATATTTTATCAAACTATTTATTTATATAATTCGTATTAAAATTTTTATTGATCTAATAAAATATTCACCAAATATTTTTAATAATAAGTAAAATAAAAAATTAAATATATATTAAAAACAATTAAATTCTTTTTATTTTTCATTTTATCTAAAAACTAATACAACCCTATAAATTAGATGACGTATAAACATACTACTAAATACTAATCACAAAAATATAATTAAATTCCACATTTGATCAAATCAACAAATATGAAATTGCTAAAATTATCTATCGTTACAATAATACCAATTATCCATGGAAAAGAGATTGAGATGCACTTACCAACCACCATTCTCTCCTAGATTCGATTCCGCTCCTATTTTTTTTCGTTATTGCCGGATGTTTTTAGAAAATCCATCAAAACAGCTGTGAACACCACAAATCTGTAAAAGACACTCACGATTGCCTACAAATTTCAAATTTGTTGGTTTTCAAATATGAATATGCTTGGCCTCACTTTTGTAGACAAAAAGACAAAAACTAAGACGATTCTTATTGCAAAAACCTTGATATTTCTCTCT
>APFE031392032.1:2041-30500 GCA_000404065.3 Pinus taeda
GATCTTTCTCCTCCAAAGTACTGAACAAAATTTTATTGCCAGACATGTGGAAAGAAGCTCCACTATCAAGAACCCAACCACTTCCCACCATGGATGAAACCATGCATGCGAAGAGTGTGAAATCCAACTCAAACTGTGAAGCAAGTGCCTCACCTTTAGATCCTTCCCCGGATCCCTTCTTGGATTTCCTTCATGGACAATTTGTATCATAATGGCCCACCTCATGACAATGAAAGCATCGCACTTTCAATTTTTCAACCTTCTTCCCATCATTGGAAGAACTAGATTCAGAAAGAGAAACCTTCTCCTTCTTTGCTTTGGCAGCCAAAGCACAATTTTCTTCATCAGATTCCTTTGATGAAGATCTGTCCCTGGTATTCCGCCTAATCTCCCTTGCACAAGATCCGACCAAAGTATCTCCCATCCTGGCAATTTCTCCTGACCATTGACAGAGTCCTGATAGGAATGCCAACTCTTCGGAAGACCAAGGAGAGCCAAGCTCACCAAGTCCTCATCATTGACAATCACCCCCACACTTCCCAGCTCATCTCGAAATTGGGTGAACTTCGTGAGATACTGGGGCATACTATCTCCATTCACACTTAATGTTTCTGAATTTTATCCTTGAGCGCCATTCCACCAGCTCAAAACTCAACCGCTTCTGGTCTAAAATTCGTGAGAACAAAGTATTTCTCATATAGAGATCGACCGTATGGGCATTCACCAGATATCTCACCTTCCAAAAGAAGGATGAATCCAGAGGCTACCTGGCCCGATTACAGACTCTGTCTGGAGAAACAAAATGTAAACACTTTCTGAATAATAGATCCGATGATCAATCCTCGCTTTGATATCCTGTAGAACTTTTTATACAAATCAACTAGCTCTGATACCATGTAGAAATTTTGAATAATATGACACTTATTCACAGAGATTATCCTAATTATACACTATTTGTGAAATCATGCATAATACATAACCTCCTCTACGTTGATCATCAATTTGCAGTATTAAAGAAACAATTGCATGCGCACATTGAAGCATCAATCACACATATCAACACAGTATATCACGGGGAAATCATACAGCTGAAAACCCCAAACTATCTATCTATTATATTGATTGAGAACATGTAACAATACATAGTACAATACTTCTCACAAGTACTCAGTACTATCTCCACCTGTTACACACAAACTAGCTCAGATATGAATCAATCACAGGTTCAAATCTCCTCCGCTGCTTACCGCCTCACTGCGCAATCCTGCATGAGAATAGAAGCTTAATGTATGCAATGATCTACACAAGGCCTGATATTGCACATGCAGTGGGAGTTGTAAGTGGGTACATGAACAATCCAGGGAAAGAACATTGGATGGCGGTGAAGTGGATTCTCAGGTATTTGAGAGGTACCACAAATCAAGCATTATGCTTTGGTGGTTCAAACATTGCTCTATAAGGATATGTTGATGCAGATATGGCTGGTGATAGAGATAACTGGAGGAGCACCATAGGGTATGTGTTTATTGTAAGTGGAACAATTGTCAGTTGGGTTTCAAAACTGCAAAGTGTTGTTGCACTCTCAATGACGGAAGAAGAGTATGTTGTTGTTACAGAGGCTAGTAAAGAAATGATTTGGTTATAAAGGTTTCTGGATGAATTGGGTAAGAAGAAGGAGTTGGGCAGGTTATACAGTGACAGCCAGAGTGCCATACATCCTACAAAGAACTTTGCATTTCATTCCAAGACTAAACATATACATCTCTAGTACCATTTCATACGGTCAGTGTTGGAAGATGGACAGTTGAAGCTAGAAAAGATACACATTAGCCAGAATCCTACAGATATGTTAAGAAAAGTTGTAACTAGGGAGAAACTAAGATTCTGCTTAGTTTCAATTGGTCTTCAAGTATGATCATGAAGATGAGAAACAACCAGGTCCAAAGTGGAGTCATTGTCCAACAAATGAAGCAGCGGTGGAGTTGTTATAATCAGTCTCCAAGTGGGAGATTGTTGGGTGTGGAGCCTGATTATCTTCTTTATTCAGAGGTATCACCGCATTGGACCCTAGCTCACAATGTGGTGGCAACGCCACCCATAAATTTACACTCCCAGGGGGTCCATGGGGGCAACGACAACGCCCCCGTAGCTAAAAATAGATGTAAAATTGCCTTAGAAAATGTTGAAATTTCATAGTCAATCTGGGTCGTTCATTAGGCGGAAATCTGACGGTAGAAGTTATGTTTAATTTAGGGTTTTTTTTCCTTAGAAAGAAACCCCTCACTATATATGAGGGAATTGTATTGTGACTATGTAGATCTGTATTATGAGAAAGAAAGAGAGAGGAGATTGTGTGAGAGAGAAGAGGGAATTACAACGGATCTGTTGTAGGTTGTTTCTCTTCATTTTGCTGGATAATATAAAAGGAAGGATTGGTTGTTTCTCCGTGGATGTAGCCCAAATTGGGTGAACCACGTATATTTGTGTCTCTTTTGTTTTATGTGTTTTATGTGTTTTTTATTTCTGCAATATATTTTATGTGTTCCATTACTCTGTAATATATACTTTTCTAACATCTTTGGTGCTAATATTCTACATAATTAAACTCGAAATAGAACTCACACATTCAGACTCAAGTCATATATAAAAGAGCAAGCTATTGTTTGATATTAATCAAAGGAATAGAATGGAAATATTCTACATTTGATTTATAAACATATGTTTAACATTGAAACTCTGCTTATCCTATACCTTCCCAGCTCCTCCCACATGAATGATATTTTCTTATATATATACATATAAGTCATCCTTCATAAAAGGAAATAGGTTACAACAAGATAGAACCAATCCTAAATAAGTGGATCTACAACCAACCTATCTTCAATAAGGAAAAATGGAGATCATGTGAAGATCATATGAATATTATGTGGAGATCATATGAAGATCATGTGGAGATCATAAGAATCTCAAATGACATCAAACCTCCTAACATCCATGTTCCCAAAGTTACACACAAGAAATGTTGGTCAAACATGGAGGTGCATATTTTAGGGAATAATTTTAATAAATTGATTTTGAAACGTCATCTAAACATCTTCTATTTTGTGTTTTTTGAATATTCTACATAAAACTCAATTCCTAATTCTTCTTCATCGGTTTATAAATGACATGGAAAAATTTCCTCTCCAACTATCTTCTACAAGAGCTTTTGTAGCTAGTAAATAATTTCTATAGCTACATAAAATCTAGAAAACACCAAAGTTTTAGAGGCAAGTTAGGAAAAGAAAAAAAAACCATTCCAAGTAAACATCAAATCATGGAAATCAATCATATTAATGTTCATATGCCTTATGAAGTTTGTATGAGATGAATATGGACAAATATATGGTAATGGAGGTAATAATTAATGACAAATAAAGGTAAATTATAGAATGTTAGGTCACATGACCTTTGAAATCATGTCAAAATCGGGGTCCAATAACACATTCAAATGTTTCTCTAGGAAGAGGCTTGGTAAAAATATATGCAACATGTTCCTTGGTGGTAATGTATTCTAGCTTGACACTCTATTCGGCTATCTATTTTCCTCAGAAGTGGTACTTGATGTAAATATGCTTCATCTTTGAGTGCATAATAATATCCTTTGAAATGTTAATTGTAGTTGTATTTTCGTAGATGATTGAGATCAGTTGATCATACTCTACTTTGATATTCTTCAGTGTCTATTTTATCCAAGAACTTGTGTGCAACATGTTGTTGTTGCAATATATTTGACTTTTGTTGCGGATAGAGATTATGAAGTTTGCTTCTTGCTTACCCATGATATTATATATATGCCTAGAAGGAATGATCCTCTGCTTGTACTTTTCTTGACATCAATAATTCTTTCCTAATATGCATATGTATATGTCATTAAAGTGAAGTCCTTATTTCTTGAATACCATAAGCCAAAGTCCAATGTGCCCTTCAAATATCTTAATTTTATTTTTGTTACTTGCACATGAGTCTCCTTTGATGTAAATTTAAATCTTGCAACCAATCATATTGCTTGCATGGTGTCTAGCCTTGATGCTGTCACAAATAGTAGGTTTCCAATTGTTGACCTATACATTGTTTAATTTGCTTCTAGGATTCATCATTTTTGCTCAATTTATATCATGTGATCATGGGTGTACCACCAAGTGCACAATCTCCCATCTCAAAATTCTTTAACATCTCCTTTATGTATTTGGTTTGAGAAATGAATATGCTTTTACTAGATTGAGAAATATGAAAACTTAGAAATAATGGAAATTTCCAAGCATGGAAATCTGAAATTCTTTTTGCACTTATTCAACAAACTTTTAGCTCATTATGTTAGTATTACTTCCAAAAATGATATCATCCACATAAACCACAATGATTAACAAATTTTCAGGATTATTGTCTACATCTACTTTTTTTAAACAAGTATTTGTCAAGTATCAATAGAGTGATTTCGTCAATATGCATATATTATCTTCCATAGCATTAATCCAATGCTTATCTTCACTAGCTTGTGTAAAGCTCTTAGGTTCTATTTTGGACAGCAAAGAAAATGTTGATTGTTTTGGTGTACTTACCATTCCTCTTCTAATCTAAACATTTGTACCTATATCACCAAAATTATGATTTTTTGGATGATACTTGGACAAATTTGGATGGTGAATTTGGATATTGGAATTAAATTTCTTCTACCTCTTCTTCTTCGTTTTTATCATTCTTTGTAGATTGTATTCCCCATATTTTCATTTGTTAGTAACTTTTCTTTTTGAGGTATGGTTTCATCCACCCTTACATTAATACTTTTTACAATCTTGCAAGGTCTTTTATTGTAGCATTTATAGGCTTTTCTTCGATACGCATAGGCAGGAAAGATACCTTTGTTTGTTCTAGAATAAATTTTTCCTAAATTATCTTCATTTGTATTCGTATAGTACTTGTTCCCAAATACTTTGAAGTATTTCACTATTGCTAGTCTATCTTTCCATAATTCATAAGGTGTCTTGTTGTTAATGACTCTAATTTGTTCTCTATTCAAAATGTAGATTGTTGGGTTGATTGCTTCTCTTCTAAATATGTTTGATAGATTGTCCATTCAATATTGATTTAGCCATTTCTTGCATATTTCTATTCTTCCTTTCTACAACTCCATTTTGTTGTGGAGTCCTTGCTATTGTCATAAAAGTCATTAGCAGTAAACTCACCTCCTATGTCTAATCTTAAGAACTTGATTTTTAAATCAGTCTCATTTCAACTAAATCTTAGAAAGTTGTAAACTTCTCAAATACTTTATATTTTTCTTTAAAAATTTAACCAATGTCATTCTTGTGTAATCATCAATAAGTAGCATATAATTACTCTCACCTTTTAAAGTTTATATTGTTATTGGCACACAAAGATTTGTTTGTACTGGATTTGATGTTGATTATTTCTTTATTTTGAAACTAACTCTTGTATGCTTCCCATGCTAACATGGCTCAAAATAGTGTCCATAGGACTTGACATCCTCAACATATGTTTACTTCTTATGTCTTGTTGATTTTTACTAGGTTGTCAAAGTTTATATGACCCATCCTTCTATGTCATAACCAACTTTTATCTACTTGTCCCATACAACATTTTTTCTCCTTTGACTTCATTAAGGATGTATACATTTCTTGGGGTTATGTTTGAATTTTCCACTAATCCTCCTAAACCTACTTTCCTTATCCCACATCCTTTAGAATGAAATGTGAGGTTGTAACCTTGATCACACATTTCACTAGCACTTATAAGTTTGTATTTTAACCCTCCACATGCAAGACATTATGTGTTTTATCTTTTTATCATCGTGACTAACCATACCTTTTTGAACTATCCTTGCATAAGAATTATCCCTTAAGGTAAAACTACCTACTTTTTCTTCCTTTAGGATGCGAAACTTGTTCTAATATGTTATCATGTGTTTTGAACATTCATTATCAATGTAGCATTATCTTCCTTTGTTTTAATCATATAGTGAAAGTCCACATTCCTCCTTCTTATGTTCTTCTTGCTTCTTTTTCCACACTTTTATGTATTCTTCTCTATGCTTGGTAAGAACATATTCTTCCATGTTTTATTTAGGAGAATTTACTATGATGGTTCTATGGTCATGTGATATGTGCTCATATTTATTACACTTATCACATTTAATATTATAATCAAGTAGGGGAGAAAATGAATTGTAGTTTCTATCAGCAAACCGATTAGAACTTCTGGTGTTGTTGCTCATATGATCATTCTTTGAG
The DNA here is from genome assembly GCA_000404065.3 of Pinus taeda. Taxonomy (NCBI): domain Eukaryota; kingdom Viridiplantae; phylum Streptophyta; class Pinopsida; order Pinales; family Pinaceae; genus Pinus; species Pinus taeda. Next base: position 8,332 of record APFE031392032.1, read on the forward strand.
GTCTTATAGGATATTATATCTATATCTCTCACATTATCACTGCTTGCACAAGCTCTACAATTTATTACTTTATGACTAAACTTATTGCAAGACAAACAATAGCTAATGAAGATATTTTGGTACTGGATTGTGAAAGTCCTTCTTGGTGGAACAAATGTTTTGAACTCGTTCTTGTTGTTCTTGTGAGAAGAATTGGGCTTATGTTAGTCCTCACTTCCTTTCCTACTATTTCTTTCATTATTGTTGGATCCTTTGAGGATATTAGCATAGCCTTTAGGGTTTCTTTTTAGGAGGATAACCCTTCCCCAAATCAAATTTGATTCTCAAAAGCCTATGGAAGGACTGTCATGGCAATCCTGGAGAAGGACACAAATTCTTCTTATTTTATGTAATTTTAAAAATATTTAGAAGCCTCTTGAAGGCCATAACATGGAAAGAGGACGCGATTCTTCATTAGGGTTTGTTTTCTTGTTTTATATGTAGCTTGCAAATTTTAGAGGGCAACTAGTGTAATATAAACTAGGTTGAGGAAGGGACTAGTATGAATTAAGAGGGTGGCCAGGCCCTGAGAGATTGCTCCATGTAAAAGAAATCTTTCATCCAAGTAGGATGTGCTTATTTTTGGAACCCACATGTGTTTCTTTCACACGAATAGTTTTTCCAATTTATTGTGTGTTTTATTTAAGTCGTCAGACCCTATCGAGTATCATGGTTATTGGATCTTGTCCAAATATCCACGAGAGTTGTTGATGTTTGTAAGCAGCCACAATCCCATTTCAACATGACCTCACCAAGGTCATTTTCTAGGAAATATACCAAAAGGATTGAGGAATGGAGTTGAGCGAACAAGTCAGAACAAAGTAGAGTCAGGTTCGTAGACGAGTTGGAGTGTGGAGAGAGACCCCAACCCCTGAGTAAGCGAGAATTAAACGAATACCTGAATAAGACAAAAGAACTCTAACTCAAGGTGGAACCCACATAGTCAGGCCCTCTCAGCGTAGTAGACCCCCGAATAGGTGAGACCCCAAACATCATGAGTGGGAAAATAAAGTGGGAACTTAGGTTCACGACAAAATTTCAAACTACGTGGTTAAATCTTTAACCTGCGGTACCCATAGTCTTGGAATGTTGGGAGTTTGAGGATTTGATGGAGGCACAAGTTTTGTTGTTGCATCGAAAGGTGAGAAAGCTAAATATTGTGGGAATATAACCCACAGGTTAAGAGCAATGAACCTCAGGGGTCTGAATTTGATCAAACTCAAGAATCAATTTTCATCGCTTTGTGACCTTAGTATTTGCATCTCCCTTGAGGGTCTTTTTGTTTTTCATCATAGCTAAGACATGTCTTGATGAATGGTGACTTTTTGAAACTGACAATATTATCAAATATTTCAACTCTCTCTCCAAACTTAAAGTTTCTATTCAATTGATCAATTGTTTTTTCTAATTCGTTTCTTATGGAAATGATTTCAACTTTTAGCTTCTTGCAATTTTCTTCTTTTTCTTTCAAATAACTTTTCACCACATATTATATCATTTTTGCATATTCTAGTCGATTCTTCATGATGATAGTTGTATTTTCTATTTCATGGAGATCATGATCTTTTTTTTTAGTTTCTGCAATTACTAATTTTGTTTTTTATTCTATCCCCCAAGCTTTCCTATTTTTTCCAAGGCACTAACTAGTTCTACATCAAAATTCACTTCCCCATAAATTTCTTCTTCATTTGAATCTAATTTTTCTTTCTGATTTTCTAAATTTTCTTTATCAATATACTTTGTATCCATGGCTATGAAGAGTAATTCTTATTTTTCAATATCATAAACATATCCATCATTGTCTTCAAATGAACTATTGTACTCTCTAGAGTAAAAACTCTTATTCTTAATGTAGTTTCGATTTTTTCATCTATAATGTTTGCTTCATTGTATTCTCTTTTTTCACATGGATATTTAGCAACAAATGTCCTACTCTACTGCAATTAAAACATTTCAAGGGTAGCTTACCTTTTTATTTTCCATATCCTCTTTTTACCTTTCTCACAAATTGTGCTTCTTCTGTATCTGATTCATGGTTGGAACAATCATAGGATTTGTGTCTTTTTGTCTTGTTTTAAGATTTGAAATATGTTGTCTCACGTTCTGGCTCTTCTTTTTCTATCCTTGTTTCACATGCAATGAGAATCCCATGCAGTTTATCCATCATCAATTTTTCTAGATCCTTCATTTCTTCAATGTCATATACCTTGGCATAAAATCTTGAGGGAAGTGACTTTAGTACCTTTTGCGCAATCATTGGTTATTCAATCTTCTCACCAAGTCCTTTGATGGTATTGACAATTTCATCCATGAGAAGGAAAAATGATACAAATTTTTCTTCATCTTCATTTTGAAACTCCCAAACTATCTTCTATGAGTTTGGATATTTTCCTTCTTCACCTTGACATTGCTTTCATATATGTTTTGAAGTTTGTCCCAAAATTCTTTTGTCAATTTACAATATATCACCTTGAAAAATTATAGTTTTGATATACCACACAAGATAACATCCATGGCTTTTGAATTATGTTCACTAGCCTTCTTCGCAATCATATCTATTGGAGGAGTTTTAATGGTTGTATAACTAGTTACAACTTAGTTCCAAAGATCAAACCCAAGATTCATTAGATAAATATGTGTCCTTATACTCCATAATACATGGTTTGTTCCATCAAACAATGGGGCTCTATTTGTGAAGAAGCTTTCTTGACCAGCCATGTGTGCTCCGAAAATCTGCCTCCCAACGCCAAAACCATTTTCGAAGGAACTTGCTCTAATACCAATTGTTGCAAGTATTCTTGGGGTTGAAATTCTTTGATATCGTTGCTAGTATTCTTGTGCATCTCATATCTATTTTGTGCACTTGTACTTGATCTCATTTCTTGGATACACTACAAATTCAATCATTTATCCTTTATTTATATTGTTTTTGCGTTCACTTAAGGGGAGGACTTGTAAAGTTTACTTAGTTGACCTATAATTTATGACTAGGATGACCTAAAAAAATATTTCACCTCTCCTCATTCCTATCGAGTTAGAGGGAGTTCCATATATATTTGAGAAGGTACCAAAATCATTTTTGTAACCATATATCCTATGCTCCAATTTGAGCTAGGTGTATAGAGTAAAAATGCATTCAAAAATATGGTTTCCAAATAGGGCATCAAAAGTCCAAAAAAAATATTTCCAACAATCTTTGTCTTGTAATATTTATCTTGGACATCTGTACTATCGCCCTATCTTTGACATCAATGACAACAATATTTCCAACACTATCCACTGAAATATTCACCTCATAATTTATTAGTAATCAATTCTCCCACATTACTTTTTGTGGGGTGAGGGATTCACACTACTCACTTCAACAATAAATAAATTTTCAAAATATAATTGTTACTTTCATGACACTCAACCATATTAATGTTTGTCCCACAAAAGCTTTCATTCATCTAATGTATATATGCATAGCCAAATTTGAAATCATGTGCATATCAATTGGCTCTTGCCTTTGTCATACTCCACTGAGTAGTGTATGAGAAACATGTATTCACATATCAACCATTGCAAGGCTATTCATATCCACTAAAGATGATCATAATTTATTTGTGTGCCTTACAAGCACTCTTAACAATATCCATTTCTTTGGTTGTTCACATGAGCACTAAGAAATTGAGTATATATGCATACAAAATAATTTCACGTCACTCAACACCAAGTGATAAAATCATTTTCTTTAGACTAGAAGTCTTTGGGTCAATAATCGTGACCTCTTGCACACAATGCAAACTTTCATTCACTTCATGCATCACACAAAACCATGCATTTTCAAATGTAAAATTTGTATCCAATGAGTATATCACTCACTCATTTGATTATTGTCCATCATGATAACTCAAACATGAACATATTTTTAAGATCTTTATCATATCCCATGTGCTAGAAGTTTCCTTCCTTCACCACACCCCTCTTAAGTATCCTTCCAATACATGCATTCAAGTGAAAATATATCATCAAAATTGTAATCTAGTCTGAATAATTTTTTACTCAATTCCTTTAGCATACCTTTTGATTTAGCTTGGCTTATTTTCATATATTCATGGTTTCCATCATTGTGCATACTCATTTGATGATTTCTCAAGGAGTTCATGCAACTCCTTCTCTAGCTTTATTTCAAAATAAGGGATCTTTTAATATAAAATTCCATTTCCAATAAGGGATCTTTTAATATCAAATTTCTAAGAATGGCCTACATCTTTTCCTATTGCACAATTTTAACACATGTCAATTGTTAGTAAAATCAATCAAAACATGTGCTACAACACTTTTAAATCAACAACCAAAACATTTTATTTACATCCACTCATTCATTCAATTTTTTTCTCAATGTTTGATTAGTGCATTCATGTATCATTATTCAACCAAGAATTCACGATCTTAGGCTACTTCATGATTCAACCTTTTTCAATTTTAAATAAAGGCATAATAACCATTACAAAATAAATAAATTTAAAGGAACAATTCCCTTTCTTAATCTTTCTCATAGTAGAGAACTCCATTGTTCAATTGTTCACATCAACCTAATCAAGACCTCCTTAAATAATTTCTTTGTCGAAATATACCCTTTAATTCACTCTACATTCAATTCAATAAGTGAAAATATACAAGTTTATCCAAACCTTCAACATATCATTCATATGAAACAAATTATTAAAATTTCTTTATGGTTTTCAATAGGCTCAATAGTCCAATTTATCTCTTCTAACATCCCAGGGTTTCCTCCCCTTTGCACTCCTATGAATATAAGTTGTCTCAACATATACTATGCCATTATCCTTTTATTTTTAATACAATTTAAGGCACAATTTCCCTCATTTAAGCATTTAAAGCTTTTATCCTTTCCATAATTATGTTTATCCTAACAAAGTATTTCCACAATCCACCCAAGGGACCATCTTTCCATGCGACCTCATTGGTTGCACTTATTTTAATCCAACATGAATAGACCACTCAATTTTTATTGATCTAATCCACACATACCTAGCTAGATTTCACACTCATCTCTGTTTAATTCTTTTGCCGCATATAAGACTCAATTGAATTTATATTTCAAGCTATACTTTCTTCTTAAGAATAAAAACATGTATATTTTATTTCTTTATAATTGAGCATCAATATCTATAGCCTCAACATAGGCTTATAAAAATTTAGTTCGCCTTTGAGAGCCTTACCCTTTCCCTTCAAAATTATTAGGAAATGCAACCCATACATGACCAACACTAATTTGTCCTCATTGTCCTTCCATTATCTTTCAAGTAGCACATCTCACAACCCTTCCATGGGCTTATCTCTTTGATGATCAATGCATCTTCAAAATCCTTGCCATTGCTCTCATGCAAAACCACATAGGCACACTCCTCAATGGAATTTCCTCTTCCATGAGGAAAATTGATATACATATATATCAACCTCACTTACTTCCAAAGTGAATACTTGTACTAGCTTATCCAAGGATATCCTCCTCTCCACTAGGCATATATCCTCACATGCAGTCAACATACCATAGCTTGACTTTGCTGGAAACATACTTACCTCTTGCTCCATGCTCATAACAACATTCAATCCATTTACCATGCATTATACAAGGTACCTAATCCTACCCTTAGGTATGCTCTATATACTTTTGTATATTTATACACAAGCTTATCTATGTGTATTACCTCACACACGATTCATTCACTCATATTTTAAACAAGTATAATCTACAGGGGTCTACTTCCCTACTCACTCATTCCATAGTCCTTGTGCATAAATTTCCATTGTTACAAATCTCTTTGCCAAGGGAGCTGTCTCTTGCACACTTACATCCATGAGCACTATTACAACAAAATATATCACCTTAGTGCAAAACCTAACTAAGAAATATAATTTGAGTATGAAAATGGGTTTAGTCACCATTATCACCTTAGCAACTACTCACCTATTATTATGTGGTTGGATACAATCCCCACAAGGAAGGATTTTGTTGAGAAATCTAGGGCATTAACATTAGGTTATTTCTCTTCTATTAGTGAGTGCTTGTTAATTCTTTTTACTTGCTTAGATTAGGATCTTTTTCATGTTATATTATTAGTATTCTTCTTCATCAAACTTCAACCAATGCATGAACATAAATAGACAAGAGACACAACATGTAGGCGATCACCCAGGGCCAAAAACTCTCAACCTTTGAGAGGAAAACCAACACTAATTCTTCTTATAGAGATTCCAATTAACAAATACCAAGACCAAGACCCTTGACCTACTAGCCACTCCAAGATCAAGACACTAGTTCTCTTGACTGTCTTCTGCTTCTTTCTTCTTCTTTGTGACTCCTCTTCCTTCCTGTCACTACTTCATTGAGAGCCTCCTCACTGCATGAACTATGATGGCACTGAAGTGAAGAGGCAACAAACCCTTCTCACTCTGAAAGCATCAAGTTGTAAAGAAACCAAACTGTGAGCCCTTCAAACTCTTCTTCACTTGTTGCAGCTTCAAACTGAAGTGACACCAAATTTATAATTTTCAATATCATTCAAATCTCGGAGATAGCATTGATATTATTTCTACAAAGTTTTCTTCTTATATAAGCTCTTGTCTTCTTACAATATACCTAACCTTGTCTCTTCTTTTGACACTTGAATTTGATAGATATCTGAACCTTCTTTTACTGTGATCATCCCTATGCAAAGCTTCATTGTCCCTTCATTACAGAGCTTCACTATCTTGTTATTACATAGCTTCGATGTCCCTTCTATATGAATTTGTCTCTGTACTAGAGATTTGAATCTATCTCTATTTTTACCCATCCAAAAAACTTAGAGAAAAATGGTAACCGAAAATTTGCTTCTCTGAAATAGGCTGAAGTTCCTATTTATAGTGATTTGTCCATGGCATTTAGCCGACATGAATATCTGAACTGATGTGTCTCTTAAATAGGTAAGATGACTAGATCTTCACTTCGTTTGGAGACCGACTTCAAGAGAGAGACTAGTTCTTGTCATTGGAGAGCTATCTAGACATTTTATAGACTCATATACATTGTTATATCCCCAAGAAGGGTTCTTCATTCATGACATAGACTCTTTGACTTTTAATGACCAATCCTAAGGCTCTCAATGGGATCCATCTAAAATAAAATCACTTTCTCATGAAACCCATGAAGGAAGGCTTACAATAATAATTTTATTTTCTTCATTACATCATTTACAAAAGTCACAATTACATGTCATTATGAAGACTGAACCTAGTTACACTTTTCAACAACTTCCCTAATAGATCTTAGGGATTAAATAACCTAAGTAATTTAGGTTAGATAACCCCTAAGGGTCCTAATAGAAAATTCACCCGAGGATAAATATTCAAAGAATTGGATTTATGGTGATTTAAGGTTATAATTTTAAAATAACGAGTTCAAAGGACCTTATGTTTAAATTTAAAGGGCTCGAGAAGTCCTAAAGAGGCTCAAATAGGTTCCCAAACACATGAAATGTAAAAATTACAATTTTTAGTTATAAACTAGGGTTTTAATCAACATGATTATCTCTTGTAAATATTTATAACAACAACAACAAAACATCCCAATTTTTTACAATGAACAAATGAGAAGTAACGACTATTTAATGAGTAAACTAGGAACTAAATTACAATAAATTTCAATGCTTGAAAACACATAAAACAAATAATAAAAACCTTATATGCCATCCCTAATTAATGGTTGAAAATGCATTATGAATACAAAGTCTAACACTAGTACAATAAGGTCCTAAACAATACTAAAAAGTTAAAATTTCCTTGTAACCTAACACTAGAAAGTATAGGGTGTTTTTTTTATTATTTTATGGGATTGTTATGAGGATAAATCCTCTTTCGGACAAGAGTGATCTCCCTAGGCTTCTAAGAACCCTAGTAACAAACACACAATAATTGCTACCTTTCCCTAAGTTATGATTGTTTAAAAGCGATAAAATGAAAGAGGTCTCTTACTGTTTAGCAAACTGATTGATGAAGTCCCTAAAAGATTTCGATCACGAGCTCTTTGATGCTCCAAATGTCCTCTCTTCGCTCCCAACATCATCTCCACAATGTTTTGAAAGATAGTTGAAAAGGTTGAGACAAAACAAGAGATCACAGGATACAAGATATAATCAAAGAGATAATGAAATGATTAACCAATTATACAATACAAACTGATCAATTATACAACCAAAACTCATTCAGGTGATCAAGGAATCCTACAAATAAAATCAATAGAGATTTAACTGAGAAATAACAATTGCTTATATACATAAAACTGGAGAAAATCCTTACAACCATGTAGCCTTGATGTAGCAAGCCCTTTCTGCAATATCCAACCCACTCCCTTTCAAGACAAGCCTTCCAACCTAATCTCAATATCTTATACCTACTTCCAACAATCCTCTCCCAAACCCCAGTTTTAGCATGGTTTTATAGGCTAACAATGAGAAGTTATGGATCCATTCTCCAAGAGATGAGATCCATTATTAGTGGGATAGAGGTACCACAAAGGAAGGGGAGTTACTCCATGATGGGAGGGATCAATACAAAATAGGAACTTATTCGAAGCTTGTTGGTTAGGATATATGCTACCAACAATGCTTCTAGACATTAATTTTTATTTTTACGTACTTGAAATCATGTGCACAGGTCATAGTGGAAGACAATGTGTACTTCTGTGCAGATAATAATGGTCTTCCCTGCGTATGTGAAGAAAATGACTAGGAAACTATGAACGCATCCAAACTCAGGGTTTTGTACCATAGGATATAGAAATTACACCTTCTTTGGTATAATTTAATTTCAAACTCTATAGGGTAATACTCTGGAACACGTGTGGATAGCGAGAGATCCAAATTGATGGTCATTTGCCTAATGTGACAAAATGACGTGTAACATTGATTGACATAAGAAAATGGAAAGTGTGTTTCTCAATCAAGGGCTAATGGAATATAAGGCTAAATTCTATGAAAAAGGACCAATGGAAGTGATTTCAAGAAGAGGGAAATCTACACTTAAGTTTCCCACTTCTTTAATTCCTAACATCATTCAATTTTCTTGGAGATAAAATGAGAGGAAGTTACATCTAGGTTCCTTAATAATACTTGACGAAAAATAAAGTTAAGAAGATATTAGAGCCACAAAACATTCAATAATTTAATTTGATAAGAATTTCATTAAAACCCTAATTCTACAACAAGTACAAGATGGAAGATAATACATATAATACATTATCACAACATCATCGTAGAATCACCATTCATCATCCAAGAGAGAAAATAATCTAATCAAAATATCCTCTCCATGATAAATTACTCTTTAATGTTCCATAGTACACACAAGAGACTAGGCTAGCTAGTATGAACTACTCTCCAAGTGTGTAGAACAATAAACCTAACGTAAATCATTCTCCCTTTATTTATATGAGGGAAACCAAGTCAATTTTACCTTAAATTAGACTAAAATCCCTTAAGATAATATAAAATGTGATTACAAGTTGAATAGGTCATAATCAAGTCCACAGAGATAGCTAACTCAATGATAAAACACAAAACAAGCCTATTTTAACCCAAATGTATGAGCTAAAATTCCTTTAAAGGTGATTCCATTTTCTAAAAGATGTGTCACTCATCAAAACATCCCATGCATGATTCAAGCGGATGCATCTCATCCCAAACATCACATCTCCTCCTCAAAAAGTTGTCTATACATTAAGAAAAGCTCCCTCAATAGAATTTCATCATCTAAATTGTCCCACATCATTAATCCAAGCCATATGAAGAAAACATCATGGAGTTAGGGAATAACATCACCATGTAGAGTAGTGTACCATCCCCTATAGATGGGTCTCTAGTCATCATCATTATCAAATCATCTCATAAACAAGGCAACACCCATTGAGAAGGCGTAATGCCAGGCTTGGAGCATCTTGTCATCTTTTTGGTACACCAACTCTCGAAGAAGCATCCAAGATTTGTTTAGCAGTGTTTTAGGTCATTGGAGCAGAGGAGAGTGTATCGACTATATTGAATACATCACAAGGTCAATGCTCCTTAAAAAGTGATCAATGTGCTAGCTTTGGTGCCCAGTGGATTCATTTAATGGGACTTAATGTCCTCTTTGAAGTGCCATAGAAGCATTATAAAATACCCCAAGGGATGGAAATTATACCTATGAGAAAACATCTAATACAACTCATAAAATCAAGTGAGATTAAGGTGAATAAAAGTATCAAAGTGGGCCATATTTAATGCAAAGGCATCAAAGTGCTTCACACAAGCATCATCTTCAAATATATTCCTAGTTTACGATTTGTGAACAACTTACCATGCTTAGATATGGAATGGATATCATAAGACACTATTAGGTGCTTCTAACCCTACAGGGAGGAACAATTCTTAGGCCAACCCATTAATTAGTCAGTGTAAGTGATTAATGACATGACATGGGGTTTAATTCATGGAGGATGCCAAAGTCCTATACAAGCTATGAAATTGCAACATCCTTGAGCATTATGCTTTGAAGTGTTTCATTTTCCATCAAGGTTGGAATATTCAAAGTTCCTTTTATTTAGATAGCTCATGCATTATCTCGGAAGTGGGTGAGGGTTAAAAAGGGGGGTAAAGCATAAGATAGGATTTTGTCCAAGCATTCCATTTACCTTGCCAATCTTTTTCATTTTAACATTATGTCTGTAACCAACCCTCCCAACATTTACCTGCTTTTATAAGCCCCCTGGGTAAATGTGAGGTTGAGTGCTACTATGACATGACCCGGCCTCCAAGTTCCAACTATGGAAGTGGGGCCTACATTTGACCACAACTAACATCCCTTACAGACAACAAACTAGTTAGGAGGCTACAAACCACCCTAGGTGGTCAATCCCTGAGTTGGAACCCTTTTCAATGACCTAACACCCCAACCGCATGCACAACAAGGCAAGAGTGTGGTTATGAGGCCCCAACTGCATGCACAAGCCTCATTCCATGCGGTTATGAACTAAATCCTCTAGTTCAGTGCCAACGATTCCGAGATATGGCCCACTTTTCCAAGCTAGCCTCCATACTGTAGGAATTTATAGGGTAAGTTCCTCAGATAGAACACTAAAGGACACCACTCACAAACAGATCACAGATCAATACACCAGTATTCTTGACGTGGTTAAAACCATCAAATATGGAAACAGTCCATGGCCTGAGCCAATGTGGCCACTTCAGGAAATTTATTAATAAAAGAATGAAAATTTACATAAGCTTCTCTCATGAATGGTTACCCTACAAATGACCCTCCATGCTCTTTAAATAGAGATCATGGACCAATCGGGTGTTAAGTCACAAATTAAGTTTCGATAATACTAAAGAGAGAATGAACCGTCAGATCACTACATATTGTGACCGTCAGATTGTAAGTTACAAAAGTACATAGTAAAGAAACACACTTTACCTAACTCTACACTAGACCAAGTTATACTTAACTATTTCCTATGTGTCAAAAGATCCTAACACCCCCCCTTAAGAACAACATGGGATAGGATTGAAGGACTTACAAATATGACACAATAGGAGAAGGAAGGAGGCATTAGAGCCTATCCCCCCTTAGTGGCAACTTCCGAACTCCAACCATAAATTGAAGTTTAGTAAACTTTGTCTCTGTGAGAGCCTTTGTAAAGATGTCTACAGCTTGATCATCTATTGAACAATATTGCACTTCAAGAACATGGTCATGAATGAGCTTGATGATGAAGTGCATGTGCAGTTCAATGTGTTTGTTGTGCTAATTTTGGACTGGACCTTTGCATAGTTGAATGGCACTTTTATTTTCACACCAAAGTGTAGTCGGATGTTGTTGCTAAAAGCCAAACTCTGACAGGATCTGACGAAGCCACAAGGCTTCCTTACTAGCTTCTACGGCACCATGATACTCTACTTTTGTTGAAGAAAGAGAAATGGCACTTTGTTTCTTACAAGCCCATGTAATAGTTCTCAAACTAAGAGTGAACAGATAACCTGCAGTAGACTTCCGATCATCAGGGTCACCAGCCCAATCGAAATCAGTGAAACCAACCAATAGAGGAGATGCTTCTACACTGTAATGAACCCCAAACTGAATTGTACCTCGAAGATAACAAATTATTCTTTTAGTTTCTTTCTAATGACTTTGATGTGGGTTTTGCATAAACCGAGCAATAAGGCCAACAACAAAGGAAAGGTCAGGATGAGTATGGGTCAGACACAAAATTTTTTCCTACAAGTTGACGGTATAAGGTAGCATCAACTTCAGGGGAAGTACAAGTGATTGAAAGTTTGGCTCCAAACTAAAAGGGAGAAGGGGTTAGATTACAGTCTTCCATGTGAAAATGGCATAGAAGATCACAGGCATACTTGGACTGGGAAAGGGAAATACCTTCCTTGGATTGCAAGACTTGAAGACCAAGAAAATAATGCAAGTGCCCTACGTCTATCATTTCAAACTTCTTTTTAAGGCTATACTTCACATGGTTTATAAGGTTGGGATCACTACCAGTAAGGATAAGATCATCAACATAAAGAACAAGAATGATAAGAGACTTGCCCACTTTCTCAGTGTAGACAATATTGTTAGAATGACACCTAGAAAAGCCAGTTTTTAAAAGAAAGCTATCCATTTTGGCATACCAAGCACAAGGGGCTTGCTTGAGACCATAAAGGGATTTCTTAAGCCAACATACAAGGCTAGATTTTATTTGTATAAATCTAGTAGGTTGTTCCATATAGGTTTCTTCATGCAAGTCCCCATGTAAGAAGGTAGATTTAACATCCATCTGATGGACTTCCCATTTGAAAGAGGCAACAAGGGAAAGAACAAGGTGGATAGAGTTCATTTTGGCAACAATGAAGAAGGTTTCAGTATATTCAATGCCTTCAACTTGTAAAAAACCATTAGCAACAAGACGTGCCTTATGTTTATCAACTTTTCCATTTGGTCCATACTTGGTTTTGTAAACCCATTTGCATCTAACAAGTCTTCATCCCTTTGGAAGAGGAATAAGATCCCATGTATCATTTTCCAATAATGAATGATATTCTTCATTCATAGTTGCATCCCAACCTGGATGGCATGAATCTTCTACAAAGGTGTCAGGATGATAATTCGAAGAGGCTCTATCGAATTGAGAACGTGTATGTCGTTGATCTATAGGATCACCGACAAGAGCACCTGCTGCATCCCAAGTAGCACAGACCCATTTTGGAAGCTGAGGAGCTGAAGGAGGATCCTGAGAAGGTGGGGGAGGATTGTCATCCTCGTTGTTATCATCTTAAGAAGAAATATTTTCAGAAGTAGAAGGGATAGAGAGAGGTGGCACATCCATCGAACTAGGCTCGTAGGCCAATATATTTTTAGCAAACTTTACATCTCTTCTAATGATAACATTTTTGGACTTAAGTGGAATAATTCTATATCCTTTCACATCTTCATGATATCCAACAAAAATACATTTTTCACTCTTAGGTTTTAAAGCTTTATGTTTCTCATATATGGGTCCATGCTTCACTTCCAAAAACAAGAAAGTGACTTACATCTGGTTTAATTGAGCTCCATGCTTCTTCTGGAGTAATATTCTTTAAAACCTTAGTAGGAGTGTGATTTATTATGTAATTTGCATAGTTAATTGCTTATGCCAAAAAATTAAGGCTAAGTCCTTTAGATTGAAGCATACATTTAGCCATTTCCTTTAAGGTTTGATTCTTCCTTTCAGCTACACCATTTTGTTGTGGAGTATATAGAATAGTATGTTGCATTTGAATTCCATTCTCAGTGCAAAAGTTGATGAATTTGTTGTTAACATATTCTCTGCCATTATCAGATCTTATCTTAATAATTTGATGTCCAGATTTTTTTTCAACAAAGGCCTTAAACGCCAAGAACATGTTAAATACTTCACTCTTGAGTTTTAATAAGTATACCCTAGTGTGTCTGGAGAAATCATCAATGAAAGTTAAGAAATACTTGTAGCCAGAGAATGAAACAACTGGAAGTGGACCACATAAATCACTATGCACAAGTTGTAAAGGGGTTGAGGCGTGCCAAGAGGCACATTTTTCAAAACTATCTCGATGATGTTTTCCGAGTACACATCCGGGACAAACACCATCTCTGCAAGATACCATTGGAAGACCTGTCACCATATTTTTTTTACATAGATTTTAAAGGGAGCGATAGTTTAAGTGACCAAATCTCTCATGCCAAAGTTTGCTCACTTCATCATTATGAGCAACAAATACCAAGGGAATATTTGCTGACCCAAAGTTGTGAAACTTATACAACCTTGTAGAATCATAAGCAATGACAGTAGCTAAAATCTGTCTAGGATCTCTTAGGTCCTTAATTACAAAATCGTGAGGTGAAAATTCAATGATTTTACATTCACCTGAATGAGTTATCTGATATACAGATAGAAGGTTGCAGGATAAGGTTGGAACACATAATACATCATTAAATTGACCATTGTTTAGATGAACAGTTCTAGTCTCTACAACACTAAGAGATCTATCAACACCAAGATATATATTTTTGGTGTTACAATCATTTAAAGAAGAAAACATGGCTTTGTTTTTGGCCATGTGATAAGAATCTCCAGAATCAATGAGCCACTTATGAGAATGAGAAGAAGAAGATACATTTAGTGCATAACCAGACCAAAATTCTTGACAACCACATGCAGAAAGTGTTATTCCTCAAGATGAAGTTGAAGTTGAAGAGTGCTCCAAATGGATGTTATGCTTCTTCATTGTTGCTCCCAAGGCTTCCATCTTATTAAAGCATTTGAATTCTAAGTGGCCATCTCAATTATGAAAGTGGCAATGTCTATCAGTCTTCTTCCCTTTGTTTTCATTTGCCTTGTCATTTTGTTGAAATGATTTTTCATTTTGGGATTGAAGTTGCTTAGGACCCTTGTTTGGTTTAGGATCATTCTTTTTAGGATACTACTTCTTAGGATTCTTTGAATTTGGTTGTTGTTGGGTGGCTAAGGCTTTTTTAGAAGAGTTTCCAAGATTAAGAAGACCAAGATATAAGAGCTTTTCTTGTTCTCTTATTAAAGAATCACAAAATGCATCAAAAGAGGGGAACTTGTAGTTTGTCCTTAAGAAATAAAGGCTTCTCTAGTAGAATGGAAGGTGGAAACAAACATAGAGTAGGTTGGTCCCAACTTAGTAAGAATGGAATAGATAAGGCTGACATCTTCTTTCTTAACCTTAACACCTTCCAAGAGAATTCTAAGGGTCTTGAACTTGGACAAAAAATCCTCAATGGAAGAAAAATTATTAGGGTCCAATGTAAGCAACTCATTTTCGAGTTGATGGGCTCTAATTTCATTTTTCATTCCAAAAACTTTAGTGAGCCGTTTCATTGCTTCATTAGGAGTATCAATTTCTACGATATGGAATTTAAGGTCTGGAGAAACAGACATCCCTATCAACCCACGTGTTTCATATTGTCTATCTTCCCATTTGGCTGTCTTATATTCATCTTGAGGTTTGGTTTCTTGGTCTGAGGCTATTCTGTAAAGACCTTTACTTCTAAGTAAATCCATAATGTAGGACCACCATTGGAAGTAGTTGGTGCTGTCAAGAATAACTTGGCATGGACTTTCCAATTTAACAGAAACTGAGGCTGTAGATGTTGAAGCTAAGTGTTTCAATGGAAATATCTCGAAAAATTAGGCTGATTAAAAAAACGGCTTCCGGATGAAGAAGTTATGGCTTTTTGAAAAAGAGATGTTGAAGATGTCGACGAAGTGGGTGAATGTGCAAAAATGAATGATAATGTTATATTTAAAAAAAAAAATCCCTGCCCCCCCCCCTTCCAAACTTAATCTAATTAGCTCACTTTAAAAAAATCTATGTGACTCACTTTTATAAATAAGTGAAAGTCACTTTTACAATGGTATTTCATGAGCTACCCACTAAATTGTAACTTAAATAAAAGATAAAGAGATTTTAGAATTATAAGTGACTCCCTTTAATAATGGGTGAGAACATTGTTACATAAAGTAACTTTAAAACATAATTTACAGGTGCTTGTTGAAAAAGTAACTTAACAAAAAAAAAGACTTGAACATAAGACCTCTATTCTCATAAAGTATCTTTGGACCAAGTGAGCTAGTTTAAAAGGTTAGTAATTTTTTGAGAAGAGGAAGGTTTTTTTTTTTAAATCACTGAAGCTTTGGGGTGTGTGCTTACTTGAAAAAGCTATTTTTGGCCTACAAAACAAAAACCACGAAACCCAACACGGACATAAAAAAAAAAAAAAAACAAACGTTACGGCTTGAAGTTATCTTTACCCGGAAACTAAATATTTTCATCAATGTTTCTAATTTTTTGAGATCACATTAAGGCGCAATGGAAAAGAGCAAACGCATGAGAAAAATTCTTCCTTTCTATTTCCGATTTGTCCAGATCGCACAGAGTCGCGGGGCAAAGAGCATACGCAGAAATGAAAGGTATAGATCTGGTAATAAAAAATGGAGAGCTAAATAAACCGAAATAAACAGAGAGATGAATAGCTAGAACTGCAAATAAAGACTATATACCTCCAGATCTTAAAAATGACATAGCTAGGACTACCGAAAACCTTTTCGCGTGAAACAAAAGGGGTTCCTCACTGGAACAAATGCTCCTAACACAATGGAGTAGTCCTATCAGCCTGAAAGCAGTCAGAAACAATATATCTAGGAAACAACAATCAGATGCAGTTGTACCGGCTTCAGATTTGGATCACCAACGGATGCGGCCCTCAAATAACTCTAATACCATGTAGGAATTTACAGGGTAAGTTCCTCGGGCAAAACACCAGGAAATTGCTTACAAAGATCACAGATCAATACACCAGTATTCTTGACGTGGTTACAACCCTCAAAGAGGGAAACAGTCCACGGCCTAAGCCAACGCGATCACTTCAAGCAATTTATTAATAAAAAAATGAAACTTTACATTAGCTTCTCTCATGAACGGTTACCCTACAAATGAACACAAATGCTCTTTAAATAGAGATCATGGACCAATCGTGTGTTAAGCCACAGATTAAGTGTCGGTAATACCGAGGAGAGAATGAACCATCAGATCAATACATATCATGACTGTTGGACTATAAGTTACAAAAGTACATAGTAAAGAAACACATTTTACCCAACTCTACACTAGACCAAGTTATACTTAACTATTTCCTATGTGTCGGAATATCCTAACACATACCACTACCTATAACTTTCTGGAATCATAAATAACATGATGACAATGCCAAACATTCAAACTTGAAGCTAGAGCTTGACCTAGACTACCTAGTACACATTAGACATTTCGTCAAACATATGGTAAACATGTAAGTTATAGGTCATGAATGCATATTTGATTACAAATCTCTGAACTTCATATTAGAATCACCAAGAAGGTCTAACGCCCTCTCAAGTAGCTACAACAACACTTGTTATCCCATGCACTCATCAACCATTCAAATACTTATCAAATCATGAACAATATCCATAGCTAGAGCAAGTCATAGAACCATGCTTATAACCAGAATGTTAACAATGAAAAATGAACCATTAAATCAACATAACAACAAGTACAAGTGCTCATAGATAAAAATAGGAAAATAACTCTTATTAACATATGAAAAATCCAACCAAGTCAGTGACTTCCACGTACCACCCGATTGTATATTGGGCTAAACCAAATCTTTATTTCAACCAATCACCCTCGTGCCATATTCTAAGCATGAATGCGAGATCACATGGGATAAACCAAGAAGTAATCAACAAGGGACTCTAGAGGCTAAACCACCTCCACCTTCAAGATACCATGATCTCACCTAAACTAACCCTAATATCACAAAAGCAAACTGAGCTTGGATGCATCAGAATTTCTTCACCATATTGTTGGAGAGGTAAATCCCCTCTACGGATAGAGGCGATCCCTACTAGCCCAGAACGGGTCTAGCAACAATCAAACAATGCTATCACGCAAGTTCCTAATTGCAAATAAAAGGTAGGTGATGAAGACCTACTTGGATTCCAACGCTATTGTTCGTAGAGGAGACGTCACCCTCGTTCCTTTGCTTTGGCCGGTCACAGTCCTCCACGATCTTCGTGAATGGACACCTGCACACAAAGAGAACAACACAAACACAAGCGTGAAATCTAATAAATGATTATACATCAGTCAGGAAGGATATAACTCAACATCAATCATTACAAAGACAATGAGAGTGGAACCATAATGATAGTCATCTATTATTAATAATCAACAAAGGAGAATACAACCAGAGCTCTGACGTCAAGTCCTCCTTTGGCTGGGTGCTCAGCTACGCAAGTCTTGCAAAGCTTAGAGGGATGGGGAACAAGCCTCTCTCTCTTTGGTGACAAGATATCCTCACTTAGGTTAAGCCTTATGGACATAAAGAAGGCTCTTGCAACTCTAATCTCTTGATATCTCCCTTTCAGCACCAGTATTACCACTCCTACTACTACTAGCTTGCTCAAGGCATGGAGACAAGCTTTTATAGATGAAAGAGGAAGAGATAAGATCAATCACAACAATCATGGATTTGGCTTCATCTCTTGGAAACTTCCATGGAAGGGTGGCAAACTACTTCCCATTCAAGGAGATTCGAAGCCAAACCATCCTTACCTAACATAGATTCAGTTGGCGAATGAGTTGGAGAGAACTTTCGGAGGTTGATTTGTTAAAATCTTTTCCCAAATAGGTTGGCGCAATTGCGACTCTAGGACAGAGCGCTAATAGCGCGCCCTCTTTAGCGGATTTTCCCCATTGGCGCGGGAAGAACACAGTGAACCCGCGCTAATGTAAAAAGGGTTATTTTTATGGGAAAGCTGCAGGAGATGTCTTCAGGGCATGTGAAGCTCATATTCAGAGGGGAATGATGCAAGTGGTTTCAAGTCTTGTCACTTCTCACAAGTCCTGGAATGCGTCCTCCAAGTTGCAGGAGAGGGGTAACGAGGACGGTGACAAACGGTGACAAATTATTGTGTAACAGATGCCCCCTAAAGCATGAGGCCCGAGAGAGAGAGGGGTCAAATGCTTTACAAGAACATGTGTGACTGAAAACACGGCCGCCGGAGAACCTGCGTAAAGAAGTAAAACTGATATCTCAAGTACATGACGTATGTGGTATGGGCGCAGCCATCCGTAACAGAGTATATAACAATCTAGATCCAAGGTATGGACGCAGCCATCTAGAGGGGATCGATAAATAGACTCAGGCATGGTCACAGCCATCCAGTAAATGAGTCATGTAATGATCATAATGAGCCACAAATCGCAACCTGGATCCCAATAAACAAAATCCAAGGTCTTGCGCTCCATCTCGACCTGAACAGAGTACAAGTCCAGGCATGCGAATACAGGAGTCGAAGTCGAACATGCATGAACATCGTCTGATTACCAGTCAATAATGAAAATTGTTAACAGACGCGAGAGGTACCACCAATAATGACGATGGTCCTCAAGGTACTATAGGTACAATCCACGACGTGTGAATCAATGAGTCGGTGTCGAACACCCGTAGAATCATCCGATCGGAGGCCAATGATGAAAACCTCGCGTCGAACACGAAGAACCTACCATTGAGGCATGCAGGCTCCAAGGTACCTGAAGGGAGTCTCTAGGTCATCTTCCTGGATAATGAGCTGAAGTCGACAGGAAGTGATCTTGATTGAAGGTGGGCCATAATGTTTCCCACATCATCGACACGAGACAGAGAGGGATAACATGTTTTGTGTGAGATATCAGGGGGAGGTTGAGTATTCTGGAGAGGTAAACTTCTCTTGAACATATCGGCGGCACAATAGCGGATTTGGCAGTATTTGATGTCAAATGATCAGGGGTCATAACGACAAGACGATGAGCAGATGAATGGTCAAACAGGATAACCCAAACCCACGGAGGCAAGTGTGAAACAAGATGAGATGTCCCCACCTAGACACGAATGCAGACAAGTGCAATGTTCAAGAGCGACATACTGCCGACACGACGATGATTATGATTCCTTTATTCCCCCACCATTTCTGGCGAGTACCCCAGTTATTTTTGGATAACAAGCTTGACGGGGATAGCATATGCTTGAGAGGTGTCATCACGACGAAACCCGATGTCATTAAAGTTTTAACGAGTCTGACAAAGGAAGAACTCGACGTCTTTTCATGTTTAGAGAGTTTGAAAACACAGCAAAAAGGAAACTCCAGGGGTGTCCTTTTTCGTAAAGTTGTGTCTCTCGAGCCCGAAAAAGTATAAAACCATGCTCAAAATAAACACCCGGTCATTACGACCGAGGAGTACTTTTCATAAGTAGTGATTTTGATCTGAAAAAGTAAAAAAGCGATTGAAATCACGTCACTTCGTGACCGTTAATGAACCGGAAACGACAAAGGTCCGACAATCTTTTCGTTTTTAAACGGTCGGAAAAGGGTTTAAAGACGAACGCCTCTTATTTACGTTTAACGAGTCAAGAGGAACAACTCAGCAATATTTTCATCTTCAAACGGTCAGAAAAGAGCTGAAAGAAGACCTCCATTTTTATTCTCTTTAATGAGTTAAAAAAAAAATACTCGACAATCTTTTCATATTTTATGAGTCAGAAAAGAGCTTAAAGATGACTCGGGTATGGATTCATTTTTACACAAGCTTGAACCATGGAGAACTCTGCTTGGATTCGGTTTCACGTTTACACAAGCTTGAAATGAAAAACTATGCTTGTTATAAGTTTGCATGCCCCCAGCATAATTACGCAAAACGAGGTATATGCCTCCCAAGCTTCATTGCATTCACAAAGTGGATGGAATGAAGGTTCACTTTCGAGATCTTGGAAAGACTCGATTTGTATTTTACAAGATCTTAATCAAAAGACTCGATTTGGAAAGAGAGTTGTTTCATTTTTTAATGAGGTTGACACAGTAAAAGAACTATCCTCATAACCCTTGTTTCATTTGTTAACGAGCTTGACACAAGATCGGGAACTATGCTCGACCAGACCCAGTTTCATTTTTTAAGGAGATTGACATAGGAAAGTGAACTATGATCCGACCAAACTTAGTTTCATTTTTTAAGGAGCTTGACATAGGAAAAAGAACTATGCTCCGACCAATCCTAGTTTCATTTTTTAAGGAGCTTGACATAGGAAAGCGAACTATGCTCCGCCCGAACTTCATCATAATGAACAGGGAGTTGGGGCTTCCAAGAGTGGCTCTCCTGGTGGGAGGTCAACATCTCGGAAGTCAGGACCCAATGCCCCTAGGACACTATGCACGATGGCGGCATCGCTGGATACAGGTATGGGATAGGTGGCCACGTAGTTGATTTGCGGGGGGGAAGATACAACTGGTGGATAAAAACTAGGAGGGGACGACAACTGCGCAGGAGGCATCGAGGGACTAACGAATGACAATTGATCGATAGTCACCATTCTTCCATCGTGTGGAAAGAAAACCACATGAAAAAGCGAAGAGACAAGGGCCCCCATAGCATAAACATAGTCGCGACCAAGGAGAAGACTGAAATCTAAAACACCTTGGGTGACCAACACGTCGATATAGACGGTTTTACCTCCCAAAGTAATAGGGAACTTCAGGAGGACTCCTAGAGATGGACAGGCTCCTCCGTCGAACGCCAACAGATTCTGCGTGACTGGCCCGAGCTGTGGGGAACCTAAAGCTTGCCAAGTAGTGTACGGCATAAGACTGATGAACGCACCTTCATCCAGAATAGTGCCAGGTACTGCCTTATCACAGGCAAGTACCGTAATCTGGAAAGGCACATGGAATGGAAGGCGGAAAGCGGTCAGGTGACTCCAATCAAAGGAGATGGCCAAACTACTTGGTGGGGGAATCGTATGATCGCCCCCATGCTCCATAGGAACCGAAGGGGGACTTTCGGGAGCAGCCGGGATAGGAGAGTCATTTCTGGACTCAGGGGAATCTGAGGAGATGAGAAGAACATGGGAATTACGCCCTTCCAAAACAGAGTGATCGGGTGGTGAACTCGAGTCAACACTCTTTCCGACCAATAGTTGGTCTGGAACAGGCT